>JAJMDO010000003.1:143829-247589 GCA_030573635.1 Blastobotrys ciferrii | reverse complement strand
AAAAAAAAAAAAAAAAAAAAAAAAAAAAAAAAAAAAAAAAAAAAAAAAAAAAAGAACTAGAAACATTAGCTCTGCAAGACTTTAACCAGCGGATCTTTGTTTTGGTCAAATGCTAGCTGTGCTAGGAATTTGTGCGATTGGTCAATTTCTGATGTAGATTAGTACCAGTGGTGTGGACCCATTACAGGGTTAATTAGTAATAACCTTTTCGTTTATTTCTCGATTTATAATTTAACCGCGCGCGGATAAACATATATATAAACAAGCATGCCTCGCGATCCATAATAGTACGTGATTATTTGACGTGACCACGGGCTCAGAACAATATATATCCGAAATTAAAGGTCGGCCGACTACTTCAACTAGTTACGATATCACTAGCTAACTCACGTACCTATTGGAAGTCAGAACTGGTTGATGTTGCATGTAACGTACAAACTAGACTTTGCAATACATATTGTAAGATTGCCCTGTGTATTTTTTGCTTCCACAATTCCTCTAAATTGTAACCATTTTTTGCCAAACTTCGAAGACTTGTACGACGCCATGCAATATTAGAAACGTGGTCATGTAATTATTTAATTGTTCGACAACTCACTTACTTTGTCGTACGTCACGAGCTCGGCTGGTAGCTCTCAAACATAGGGTTGGCACACATGTACACTATACGTGAGCACCAACATTTATCAGAAGCATATCGTCAGCACTAGAACTACATTAATTTATCCCGTTTCTTGTTCCAGCACACGATCTAAAACCGTCCTTGACCCCAAGCCTTCCGCGAAGCGGAACCAGGGGGGTTTGGGGGCTTGCCCCCAAGAAGACCTAAGAAGTGCGAGACCAAAAAAGAAAACATAAAAAAAATACGAGCCGTTATGTCCGTGTGGGCGCAAATTCCGTGCGTGATGATATATGCATTGAATGTCGATCAGTCAGATACCCGTCGATTATTATTCCCACTGCATGGTACGGGAGGGGGCAGGTACTGGTACAAGTATAAAGATAGCTAGCTGGGTTTGGTTTAAGCATCAGGTCAATTAAGGATGGTTTCTAGAGAGGATGAGTATTATGTGTCCACTTCCTTTGACATGAGGAACTATTTGGAGATGCGGCCGCCCTATTCCGACCGGTTGTATGAGTACGTGTATCACCATCATAAAGGGAGCTGGGGTAATGCATTGGACATTGCCACTGGTCCAGGAATGGTGGCAAGGGAATTGGCTCGGAGGTTTAACAACGTGGTTGGAGTTGACTTTAATGAAAAGTATGTTGAGACTGCAAGAGAGGTTTCACGGGGTTATTCCAACTTGACGTTTCAACAAGCATATGCTGAGGACTTGAGTCAATTCCCAGACAACCACTTTGATCTGGTTGTCATTGGACAGGCTGCACAATGGTTTAAAAATGAGGCTTTTGAGGAAATTGGTAGGGTTCTCAAACCACAGGGGACGCTCGCCATGTGGTTCTATGCCAATGGATATGTTCCTGGAGACCCCGCCGCGACAAAGGTGCTTCATGACATCTTTTTCAAGTTCAACCAGATATTCCCCTACACGAAAGACACGGACGAAATGTTTCAAAGGATCACCTCTGGTCTGGACCATTGCAAACTGCCCCAACATTACTTTGAACCTGGCACACGCCGTATACGGTTCAACTATAAAGATGGCCTCTGTGTAAACCCCCCTGGAGTCTACCCATGTCGAGTTTCCCTCCCACCTTGTGAGATCCCAGACACAGACGAGTTTGTCCACATTGAGGACCCAGAAATCCTCACCGTCACAAAGCCGTGGGATTGGTACAAACGATACATGTCAGTACTCATCCCCATGGAACACCTAGACCTCTCCGAAGTTTACAAGGACGAATTTGAAGACCTAGACAAGCTCCTTGCTGGAAAAACCGTCAAATACTCTTGGGCAGTCTCAATGGTCCTTGCTCGAAAGAAACAATGAACGGGGACGGTTTCGATCAACTCTACCACACATAAATCGTCATGTCGTGTGATTATTGGACATTAACGCTTAAGGAAGAAAATGAAATAGTCTTCTTTTCCAGAAAAGAAGCAAAGGCGATAGTTCTGCTTCCTATTAAACACCTCCAGACCTCAGAACCCTGACACGGTTCGGAGGCTTTTTCTGGGGGAATGCCCCCAGACCCCCGTAGTTCCGCTTCGCGGAAGAATTGGGTAGCCACCAGGAACCAATCAACTGGGATACCGTAGTCCTTCTTTTTCCAGAAAAAAAAAAAAAAAAAGCGTAGTTCCGCTTTGCAGAAGGTTACTTCACACCCCATCTTCGGCGAACCCGACCCAGGGGTTTGCTGGCCTAACCCAGTAGTGGTTTCCTGGGGCACGCCCCAAGACCCCCAGGGCTCGCTTCGCTCGAGGTTATAGGTAGAATTCACTTCTTTCTTTTCATTCAAATAGCGTTGATCTTTTCCAGAAGAGAAGTAAAACTCAACTATTTTCTTTCAAAAGTAGGGAGTACTATTCTACTCTGAAAATAAGCCAAAAGATAGTTCTACCCCGCAGGAGTTATAATCAACTATCCACAGTCCTAATTATAGGAGATTAATCCGAGTATTATTACAAATTTAATAAATCTGTCTGGCATATAATTAAATTGGTCGCCCTTACAGATAAGGTGATAAGAGTTCAAAGGCGTACAGGAATCCTAATCCCGGTTCTGGTCCCGTGATCAAAGAGTTGAAGCCCGCAGGGCTAATGTTTTTGGTTCTTTTTTAAAAAAGAACAGTTCCCATCCGACGTTTCAGTTGAGCCATATATATACTAATTCGTGATCCTGACAGAATGATGACAACGTTCCTACTCCGAGTATCAGGTTCTTCATTTTGAACCTGAGGTCCATTATCAACGAGTTGAAGCCCGCAGGGCCAATGTTTTTGGTTCTTTTTTTAAAAAGAACAAAACTTCGACGAGAGACAAGCCTTTTCCAGACGCAAGGAAGGTTAAAGACAGTTAAGTAGTAGTGCAGATTAATTAGGGAGAGATTTACATTAGCTGACCAAGACCCAGATTAGGAAGAAGAATATTATGATGCCAAAGGCCTTGATCATGAGCCATCTATTGCTGGACACGCGGGCATAGTATTTGAGGAGCTCGCGCTGGGCTCCGCTGACGTTGAGTGAGATATCCTCTGTGTTTGCGTCGATTCTTTGCACGGTTTCGCCCTGTTCGGCCACCATGGTTGCCAGTTGCGAGAAGATGCCTCCGAGCTCCTGGATGGTGCTTTCGATGGCTTCCACGGCGTTGTTTCGTTGGCTGAGATACTGGTCCTGCTGCTCCTCTAGCAGCACCGCGTTCTGCTGCTGGGGCAATGCTAGATAGTCCTCCCCGGCGCCACCATACGGGTTATTCATGTCCTTCTCCAACGCCGCGTTGTAGGGGTTTTCGGCGTAGTTCTCCGATGCATTTGTAGTCTGTTGTTGGGGGCGTCCCCCATAGAGGGGCGAGTTGGGGCTATCTCGGACCGAGGAAGATGTAGAGGAGATGAACTGCTCGGTCCGCGACTTTGAGGCCTTAATGTTCTGGTCTCGCAGCTCTAGCACCTCTTGGAAGCCCAGGGCCACGTCCTGGATCTTGAGCTTGAGCGACCCGACCACGTTCTGCGAGTGCTCGTTCAGCTGGCTCTCAGACTTCTTGCCGCCCCATGCTCCCCCGCCCTTCATGGTCGTGTTGACAAACTGCTGCAGCTCGCCAATGTTGTTCGTAATCTTGGATACCTTCTGCTTGATCACGTACGTGAGCTCCGTAATCTCCACTGGCCGGTCGTCAAACAGCGTCTTGCGCTTCGCCAGCAATGCCAGCCGCTGCAGCATGGACGTCGTCTCACTGATCTCCTGCGCTATGCCCGAGGCCCGTTTGCTGAACTCGCTTCGACTCGAACTCCGCCCGGCCTCCTGGCCCTCCCGCTTCAACAGCCCCTGCCGACTGCTCGCAGGCACACTCCCATTCATCCGCGATAGCGACGTAATGCAAGACCTGAACTCCTGCGTCCGATCCTGTACCGCCATTGTTCTCACTACCCAAAAATGCCTTATCGAACGAACTCTCTCCCTTGATGACGTTTCATCCTCTCCCATCCCCAACTGCAAACTCCCAACTGTAACCCACCGCCAAACTTACTTGCATCATCAAATTATTTTTCAAGGCTTAGACGTCTGTCACGTGATTTCTGGGGGCACGCCCCCAGACCCCCCGGGTCGGCTTCGCCGAGATTCGGGTAAGATACAATCTTCAGCGAAGCGGAGCTACGCTTTTTGCTTCTTTTTCTGGAAAAAGAAGGGCTGTATTAACCCAATTGATTGGTTTCTGGGGGCATGCCCCCAGACCCCCTGGGTCGGCATCGCCGAGGTTTGGGTAAGATACAGCCTTCTGCGAAGCAGAACTACGCTTTTGCTTCTTTTTCTGGAAAAAGAAGGGCTACATTAGCCCAATTGGTTGTTTCTGGGGGCACGCCCCCAGACCCCCAGGATCGGCTTCGCCGAGGTTTGGGTAATACACAACCTTCTGCGAAGCAGAACGCTTTTTGCTTCTTTTCTGGTAAAGAGGGGCATAGCGCTCAATGTGTCCGAATTGCAGCTTTGGGCTTTTGTTATGAAGCATTGTTGCCTCTAATTCTCATTATCCGGCGAATGCAAGTATAAATTAATTAAATTAAACTATATGCACGTGACAGATAGTCGAACTCAAATCGAACAAGTACAACAAGGTTTGAATTGAGCGTAATTGGTAGCTTTCTGCAACACTATCTATTAAATTAAAGCCATTCTTTACCCATAATCCGCGAAGCGGACCCAGGGGGTCTGGGGGCGTGCCCCCAGAAAACATGTCTCAAGTTTAAGCTAATTAAGCTTGTTTGAATCGTCAAGGTAGTCACGTGAGAGCCAAATATTTTTGGATATGAGCTGGATATATGGCTTGGAGAGGTATATATAGGGGCGATTCTGGACATTATAATGACTCAAATATTCTACTGTGTGTTGAAGGGATGGGACAATGGGGTATTTAAGGACTTTGATGCTTTTATGCGGGCAGTGGAGGAGTACCCTGGGGCGGTATTCAGCGGTGCCGAGGAGTTCACGAGGCACGTCTGTATTTGAAGCAGCAGAAGGTGGAAGAGAGGTTGAACGTGTATGTAGATAGATGCACATTAAGGAACGGGTGCCCCGATGCATCTGGTGGGATTGGCATTTTTGTTGCGACGAACCATCCGATGAATCGGTCGGAGCCGTTGGCGGGCAGAAGCACCAACCAGCGAGCGGAGATAATGGCTGCCATCCGTGGGCTGGAGGAGGCAATTAAGAATGCTCAGGGTAAAGTTGTGCTGGGAATGGTGCTTTTGACAGACTCGGAATACTTGAAGAATGTACTGTGCAATTGGTTGTGGAAATGGCGACAGAACGGGTATAGGAAGGCTAATGGTGAGCCCGTGAAAAACTCTGATCTGATTCTACGGCTGGACGCAACTGCAAAGGCCTATAAAGAATTGTACATTCTCCACAACCCAGAATGCCGAGAAAGTTCCGCAGTTCAAGTTCAGCATGTCTACGGTCATTCCGGCGTTTCGGGAAACGAACAGGCCGATGCGTTCGCTCGTAAGGGTGCTCTTCGTTACAGGAAAATCCACTTTGGCCGTTAAATATTCCGGCATTCTACTTCCCTTGCGTTGTATACTGGTTTCTGGGGGCACACATACCCGAGGCGGTGTATTTTTTATTCTTCAATGAGTCTGCGAGCTAGGCTTTAACATTTTGAGTTATCTTTGGGTAGAAAAGATAGTATTAGACACTGGACCAAAGACAGAGAGACTTTGATTACCATGTTTAGCTCCTTGAGGCGGACCTCACGTCTCCAGGGCTCTTTTTTTGGATTACTGATACCCTTAACGGTCTTCCTCAAAGGGAGCTAACTAATTTGTGTGTTCTTCTCGAAAAATATGGCTATGTTACGCTTATTGGTTCTTTTTGGGCATAAACATCTATACAGTGGCATTTGAAGCAAAGCTAATTCCAATGTTCATTGCTGTATCGTTGCTTTTAGAAAAGGAACCAAAACGATGGCTCTGCGAGGCTATTTCAACTAATCGAGATGGGTTCTTGGTTAAAGAGACGATAATATGCTCCGTACCACAACCAGTCACGTGGCAAGTCGAAACTCAAATTTCTGGCTCGCCTAAACCTTGAACGAAGCGAGTCGAAAAGGTCTGGGACATATTGGATTAGGATCAGCTCTCAGTTATCAGGTCTCACTAGACATCATCCGTAACAGTTGGTAGCGCTGCTCTTGGTTGAAGATGTCAGGTGAGACGTTTAAGGTTCCGAAGCCCAATTTCTTTGACGGGCGCCGTGATGCTTTCGAATTGGACAATTGGTTACAAGCTGTTGACGATTGCTTGGAAGCTACTGCTCCGTCTGCTAGTGAACATCGCAAAGTTCTTTTGGCCTCTCACTACTTGCGCAATCATGCTCGTACTTTTGCCACTAACTGGCGCGTTGATCACCCTGCGGGTGGTTTGGTCTGCTTTTCGAGATGGTTTGCGTAGAGAATTTTATCCTGTGAATTATTTTGAGAACAATATTACTGCATTTAATTCGATCCGTCAGACTTCTTCTGTTCGCGACTATGTTGTACGTTTTCGCAAGGTTATCAATGCGTTGTCGACGTACTATCAGGTTCCGCAAATCATTCGCGACAGATTTGTTAATGGCCTTAAGGAACAAGTGAAATTCGAAGTTGTCACCCGCCATGCTCTCACTTTGGAAGATGCAATGAGTTATGCTCAAAGAGCTGATGGTTTCATTTTCCAAGCTGGTAAGACCGCTGGTGTGATAAGACCATCAGGTGGGAAGTCTGCAAAACCATCTGGACCTGAACGATATCGACGCCATGCAAGTCGATCAATCTCTGATGGGACCATTGACCGATCAGTTAAAGAAGCGTTTGGTGGCCGAGAATCGTTGCTTTTATTGCCGTCTTCAAGGCCATACAATCGCTAACTGCAACCGCCGAATCAAGGGAAAAGGACCAGGTCAGTACTAGAGGCCGGGTCTGACCGTGATAAATCGGCCTCAGCCTCTACTTTTTCTCCGTCTGATAAAAGCTGTGATAAAACTGTTAATGGTCACCTCTCCGATACCAAAAATGAAGATCCAACCGCTAAATCCGTTACCTCCGATCCCGAGTTGAGTGAATCAGAATCCGCATTAGAATCAGAATCAGAATCCGAATCCGAATCCGAATCCGAATCCGACTCAGAAGATGATCATCTAAAATCAGGCGTTGAAAACGCATCAGACACAGGCACCAGACGTGCATCCGATAATTCATGCACTACTAGCGCATCCGACCCGGGAAATTCAAGCGCAATTGGCGCATCAGGCACTCATCGTGCATCAGAACACTCAGATTCAGGCGCTGTTCGCGCATCAGGCATTGGAAATGCATCAGAATCAGACTCCGATCCAGTTATGGAAGATCTCACTCGTGGAATTAGCAATTTATTTATGAGCGATATGATGGATTTCGAGACTAGCTCCTCTGCTATCGAACCTGAAAAGGCCTCGAACTCATTTTTGGTATCGACTACTATTTGTGAACAGTCAGTGTGCTCTTTAATTGACTCCGGCGCTGACGCTTCTAGTATTCGTCGTTCTGTGGTAACATCTCTTGGTTTGGAATCTGGCATGACTCAATGTACACCTGCTTACGTCAGAACGGCCACCGGCGAAACTAGATCTGTTTCTGAATCCGTTAATTTGACTATCAAGATTGGAAGTTGGTCAAAATCAATGACTTTTTATGTTGTTGTCGGCTTGTCTCAAGAAGTTATCCTTGGCTTACCTTTTATGCGACAACATTTCTGTCTCATCAATTGGATGAACTTGACCTGCTGATGTTCCGGTTGTTAATGTTGATTCTGTCGAAGTTACTACGGCTCCTCTGTCGGTTACTCCTGCAGTCTCATACATTGATTCGAATGAATTCCTCCATTCTATTCGACCTTCGCAAGCGGAAATTGGTGTTTTTAACATTATGCTTAAGAACCCGTCTAAGTCTCGTTCGCCCAGACCTGTCTTAGATGTGGTTACTGATGAGCATCCCACGCAATTGCCTCCGCTGAAGAAGATCACTCACGAGATTCATCTCATCCCTGGCTCCAATGTTCCGTCACGTCCTCCATATCGGTTGGCGTCTCATGAACACGAAGCTTTAGAGTCTGAAATCGAGTCTCTGCTGAAGAAAGGCTTCACTACTCCTTCTTCATCACCTTATTCAGCTCCTGTTCTCTTTGTTAAGAAAAATGATGGTTCGTTGCGTATGTGTGTGGATTACCAGCTGCTGAATCTCCGGACTATCAAGAACAAATTTCCGTTACCACTCATTGATGATCTTCTGTCGAATGTTGGTGGTGCCAAATGGTTCACTAAACTGGACCTTATGTCTGGTTATCATCAAGTTCGTATTCATCCTGGTGACGAGCACAAGACTGCTTTTAGCACAAAATGGGGTCACTATCAATGGCGTGTTATGCCTTTTGGCTTAACGAACGCTCCATCCACTTTTCAGTGCTACATGAATCAAGTCCTGGCTCCGTATCTTGACAAGTTCGTTGTGGTTTATTTGGATGATATTCTCATATTTAGCAAGACACGCAAACAACATCACAAGCATGTCCGCAAGGTTTTGAAACTTTTGCGTAAGCACAAGCTTATTGCTAAGAAGTCCAAATGTGAATTCTGCACTCAAGACACTTCTTTCCTTGGTTTCCGCCTAACTTCTGAAGGCATTTCTCTCATAAATGACAAGATTACTGTCATTGTGGAGTTCCCGACGCCAAAGACTCGTAAAAAGGCTATGTCTTTTATGGGTTTGGTAAACTTTTATCGGCGCTTCATTGTGCACTTCTCTGTCATTAGTCGTCCCATTGTTCTCTACATGTCTGGTAAGACTTCCTGGGATCGAACCAGGAAACTGCTTTCAAGCTCCTCAAGAAGAAACTCACCACTGCTCCCGTGTTGATTGCTCCCGACTTCTCCAAACTTTTTGTGCTAACCACTGACGCTAACAATTATCGTTTGGGTGCTACCTTGGAATAGTATAATCAGGGCCGTCTTCTCGGTGTTGCAGCGCTACCAAGTGTTACGGATGATGTCTAGTGAGACCTGATAACTGAGAGCTGATAACTGAGTCTGAACTGATTTAATAATAAACAGATATCAAAATGGGCTAAAAGAATGAATAATAACTGATAAAGTACAAACTAGAATAAACCCGGATATTTATAGTCTAAAAGAGTGGCGGTGGCAAATGAGACATAGTGGCAAATAAAACATGATGAGTAATGACAGATAACGGTGACTAATAATGACTGAGACTTCGTAAGGCTGACTAATGCTGAATAATCAGTAACGGATCAAGCTGGATTCGTTACACCCCTTACCCCCCCCCCCCCCCCCCCCCCCCCCCCCCCCCCCCCCGTGGCTCTGCGAGGCTTCAACTAATAGAAAGAACACACTACTACCCATAGCTTCGAGCGAAGCGAGCGCTGGGGGTCTGGGGGCGTGCCCCCAGGGTTATATTGGGTTTGGACTTGCCCCCTGCACCCCCGTTGCTCTGTGAGGCTTCATCGAATAGAAAGAATGAACCACTACGCATAGCTTCGAGTGAAGCGAAAACAGGAACTTGAGTTAGAATTTCAATAGAATCTATTATGAATTAGGACTGCAGGTGCTTTAGAAAAACACACTTGCCACTATCAAATGCATATAGACTGCAATCCTTTCCAGGTGGCAGAAGACTGTTACTTGTTACGTTCGATAGGTCGTTGGTGGCTAGGCTTTATTGACCGGTCTTCACCGAAGCAGAACCAATGCTTTTTGGCTCTTTTCTTCGACGAGAAGGAATCTAGTGTGATTAGGCCGATTTGACGCTAGCTACGAAAGCTAATTAGTTGGTCCAGTAGTGCTGACAGCTAAATTACGTAAGCAACCTTGGTAATTTCTTATGTAAGCAACGAAGTCTAGAATGAGTAGGCTTTTAATTTTCGTGCCCACAATCAGTTGACCTATTGCAGTCCTTCCTTTTCCAAAAACAAGCTAAAAGCTTTAGTTTCGCGAAGGCCTAATACTCCCAAGCCTTGGAGTGCCTCAAGAAACCAATCAATTAATCTAGCGCTAGTAAGGTCCTTCTTTTTCCATAAAAAGAAGCGGAAAACGTAGTTTTGCTTCGCAGAAGGCGGCTTCTTACGCGAACCTCGGCGAAGCCGACCCGGGGGGGGGGGGGGTCTGGGGGCATGCCCGCATTCCCCTTTTCTACTACTATATACCATTGTCATACCTTGTACACTCCTACAAGTTACTAAACTCCCATTCAATCCTAACTCAGAAGTAGTTTCCTGGAGGCAAGCCCCCAGACCCCCTGGGCTCGCTTCGCTCGAGGCTATAAGTTGTGGTTCATTGTTTCTATTCGTTGAAGCCTCGCAGAGCCACGGGGGTGCAGGGGGATGGTCCCCTGCAAAGCTAACCTAGTAGTAGTTTCTGGGGTCTGGCGGCAAAAGAAGCTTCGCAGAGGGCTGCTTCTTACCCACACCTCGGCGAAGCCGACCAAGGGGGCCTGGGGGCTCGCCCCAGAATCAATCAACTGAGCTAGTGCAGTCCTTCTTTTTCTACTACTATATACCATTGTCATACCTTGTACTCTTTCTACAAGTTACTAAGTTCCCTAACTCAAAAGTGGTTTCCTGGGGCAAGCCCCCAGACCCCCTGGGCTCGCTTCGCTCGAGGCTATGGGTTGTGGTTCATTGTTTCTATTCGTTGAAGCCTCGCAGAGCCACGGAGATGCAGGGGACTGGCCCCCTGCATAGCTAACCCGGTAGTAGTTTCTGGGGTCTGGGGGCAAAAGAAGCTTCGCAGAGAGCTGCTTCTTACCCCAACCTCGGCGAAGCCGACCAAGGGGATCTGGGGTCGTGCCCCCAGAAACCAATCAACTGAGCTATAGTACGCTAGTGCAGTCCTTCGTTTTCCAGAAAAAGACACAAAAAGCATAGTTCTGCTTCGCAGAACGCTGCTTCTTTCCCGAACCTCGGCGAAGCCGACCCAGGGGGTCTGGGGGCGTGCCCCCAGAAACCAACCTATACTAAAACATCCCTTCTTTTCCGAGAAAACAAGTTAAAAGCGTTTGTTCTGCGTACCGGTTCCAGGGGGTCGGAGGGGGGGTCCCCCCCCTCCCCCCGAAGAATGATCTGCGATCAGCGTGGCTTGAATTGTGGGGCAATCGGTTCACATGCCCGACGGCGGGCCGGGCCGGCGCGCGTGTGCGCGAGGTACGAAGAAGTGTTGTTTGCGGGAGCCGAGGTGCCGAGGTCTCTGGGACCAATGCGAGAACGGATATATAAGCTCATGGCTTCCCCACGTTTTTGCCTCTTTTCTGTTCCGCGCGCATTGAGATGACTTTGAAGGAATACACCAGCGAGGAGGTTGCGAAGCACAACAACCCAGATTCTCTGTGGGTCATCATTGACGGCAAGGTCTACGATTTGACCGAGTTTCAAGAGATCCACCCCGGCGGCAAGAAGATCCTCAAGCGATGGGCCGGGAAGGATGCTTCCAAGCAATTTCACAAGTATCACGAGGTTGAGCGTGTGATGCAGAAGTTTGGCAACGACAGACGCATTGGCACGTTGGTCTCCAACAGCGCCAATGGTGTCGTCTCCAACAACAAGACCAGTGCCGAGGCTCCGAACCTCGAGCCGTATGGCGATATGGTTCCATATGGCGATCCAGCCTGGTACCAAGGGTACAAGTCACCGTATTATGATGAGACGCATGCGGCGCTGCGGGCCGAGGTCCGGGAGTTTGTCGAGAAGGAGATCAAGCCCTACGTCGACGACTGGGACGAGAAGGGCGAGATCGACGTGAACCTGTACAAGAAGTTTGCCGACCAGGGCTATTTGGCCATGATTGTTGGCTTGAAGGACTTCCCCAAGGGCTTGACCAACAAGAAGGTCAAGTCGGTGCCAATGGACAAGGTCGACATTTTCCACGAGCTGATTGTGACCGACGAGCTGTCGCGAGGTGGCTCGGGTGGCGTTGTCTGGAACGTCGTCGGCGGCTTTTCCATTGGTCTACCTCCTGTGATGCGTTTCGGTCGTCCGGAGCTCATCAAACGCATTGTTCCGGGCATTTTGGACGGTGATAAGCGCATCTGTCTGGCCATCACCGAGCCGGATGCCGGATCAGACGTGGCCAACATCACAACCACAGCCGAAAAAACCGCTGATGGAAAGCACTACATTGTTAATGGCATGAAGAAGTGGATCACCAACTCCATCTGGGCCGACTACTTCACCGTGGCCGTGCGAACCGGTGGTGAGGGAATGAACGGCATCTCCATGCTACTTGTGGAGAAGGACATGCCGGGTATCGACATCAAGCGCATCCACACTCAGGGAATGAAGGTGTCGGGCACAGGCTTCATCTCGTTCGACGACGTCAAGGTGCCTGTCGAGAACCTGCTGGGCCAGGAAAACAAGGGCTTCAAGGTGATCATGACAAACTTCAACCACGAGCGACTCGGCGTCATCATGCAGGCCAACCGCTTCGCCCGTCTCTGCGTCGAGGAGTCCATGAAATACGCCCACAAGCGAGAAACGTTCGGAAAGCCTCTCATCAAGCACGACGTGATCCGCAACAAGCTCGGCCAAATGGCCTCCCGTGTGGAGGCCGGCCACAGCTGGCTCGAAAACCTCCTCTACCAATACAAGAACATGGGCGAGGAGGAGGCCATGTTCCGCCTCGGCGGCCCCATCGCCGGCTGCAAGGCCTTTGTCACCCAGACCCTCGAATTCTGCGCTAGAGAGGCCTCGCAGATCTTCGGCGGCCTCTCCTACACCCGCGGTGGCCGCGGAGGCGTCATCGAACGCCTTTATAGAGAGGTTCGTGCATACGCTATCCCCGGCGGGTCTGAGGAAATCATGCTCGATCTAAGCATCCGCCAAGCTGTTAAAGTTAACCAACATCTAGGCGCTAAGTTATAATCATCAAAAGTCTACCTTTAAACATATACCTGACCCTGTTTTATTTTCCGTAAACAACCAAAGCGTTAGCTCTGCGAGGCTTACTATTACGAGAACTGGTTTTGTTCTTTTCCAGAAAAGAACCAAAAGCGTTAGCTCTGCGAGGCTTGCTACTACGAGAACAGGTTTTGTTCTTTTCCAGAAAAGAACCAAAAGCGTTAGCTCTGCGAGGCTTATTACTACGAGAATTTGTTTTGTTCTTTTCCAGAAAAGAACCAAAAGCGATAGACTACGCGAGCTGATTTTGTCCTCTCCAGTAATCAGTCAATTCGGCTAGAGCAGGACTTCTTTTCAAAAAAAAGGTTCAAAAAGTGTTAATGCTGTGGAGTGATACAGTATTTCCTTTTCTACGGATCCTCGGCAAAGCCGGCCGCAGGGTGCTGGACCTGCCCTCATAAATCAACCAATTGATATAGGGAAACCAGGAATGAACCAGAAAAGTTAATTTTGAGAGATATAGACATTGAGTACTGGTATTGTTCTTTTTCTAGTAAAGAGCCAAAAATACTTGCTTCGAGAGGCGTTCGTGACGGGTGTATTATCGTTCTTTTCCAGAGGAGAACCAAAAGCGTTGGATCGTCGAAGCTTACAACTACGAGGAATTTTTCTTTCTTTTTTCAGAAACGATCTCGCGACTTATCGTTAGTAACTAGCGGAAAAGAAAAGAATCAGTGCCTCGATTATCGATCATTTATTTGGAGGACAAACTGAGAATTTTTCTGGAAAGCTATCGCTTTGGTTCTTTTCTGGAAAAGAACAAAACTCGTTCCTGTAGTAGTAAGCCTCGCAGAGCCAACGCTTTTGGTTCTGTTCTGGAAAAGAACAAAACCCGTTCCCGTAGTAGTAAGCCTCGCAGAGCCAACGCTTTTGGTTCTTTTCTGGAAAAGAACAAAACCCTTTCCCGTAGTAGTAAGCCTCGCAGAGCTAACGCTTTTGGTTCTTTTCTGGAAAAGAACAATACTGTTTCTAAAAGAACACTATCAGGCTGAAGGAATTTATGTGCGGCGTGCATGTATGCATGAAATGGAGGGGCTGTTGGGAAGTTTTAAAGAAACGTACGATTGATAAGGAAACTCGTCGACGTAGGAGGGACTGTTCTATATGGTTGCTAGAAATACAGGAAATGACTGGGAACAGTGAAGGGCAGGCAGCAGACAGGAGCGTGACGACGACACGGACGGTGCAGGTGGACGGGCAGCTGCGGTTGCGGGCACAGCACGATCAGGCGGAGGGACAGCCGGAGCCGGAGGAGGAGAATGGGGAAAGTTCTAGACGGCAGGTGCGATGGACCGAAGACGTGGTCGACAACGAGCACATGAACAAGAAGAAGTCTAAAATCTGCTGTATCTACCGACGTCCGAAGGATTTTGGCGAATCGAGCTCGGAGTCGAGCGACTCCGACTCTGACTCCGACTGTGGACATGATCACCACGACGATGATGGACCCGGAAAGCCAAATGCCTACGAACGCCAACCGAAATACAAACCCTCTGCATCTTAAACATTCGCTAATTTCAACCTTGTAAATGCTTTAACTTATTTCAATACGACCTCCCCGAAACACAACGTCTAAAGTTAGACATACCCTCCAAAAAATGTATTACTAATCTACTTGACCTCAAAACACATCAATGAGGACTGATTTTGCTCCAGAGCCCCGTGGTCCGGAATCGCGGAAGAATTAGCTTTTGCGAAGCAGAACTACGCTTTTTTGGCTCTTTCTACAAATGAAAGGTTCGTATAGATTGCTTATATCGTCAGCATTCTAGTTGTGGTATTCTTTGGGGGCACGCCCCCAAAGCCCCGTGGTTCCGCTTCGCGGAAGGTATGGGCTCATACCTTGCTTGCGAAGCAGAGCAACCCTTTCTGTGTCTTCAAGGTCTGTTCTTTTTAAAAAAAGAACCAAAAACATTAGCTCTGCGAGGCTACAAACTATAAGTCAGGTCTGTTCTTTCTAGAGCTAGAATCAAAGACGTTAACTTTGCGAGACTTCAAGCTATGAGTTCAGGTTTGTTCTTTCTTGAGAACGAACTAAAAGCATTAGCTCTGCGAGATTCCAAACTACGATACCAGGCCTGTTCTTTTTTAAACCAGAATCAAAAACATTAGCTCTACAAGCTTCTAGGCTCAGGTCTCTACGAAACAAAAAGATCTGTTTTCCTCTTTAAGAAGACAATTCCAAGCTAGAATATGACCATCTGGACCAGAAATATAGTGGTATTTTTTTGACACTCGGGACTCTAAAATACGGGTTCATCTGTTAAAGATGTTTCCACAACCTTTAATTTCCTTTTATAGGCCGACATATGATATACTAATATTAGATCTGTGAGGCTACAATCTATGAGATCTGTTCTTTTAAAAAAGAGCTTAAAAACATTAGATTTGCAAAAATTCAAACTATAAAGTGAGGTCTGTTCTTTTCCGAAACTAAGATCAAAGCATTCGCTCTATGAGCTTCCAGCTTCGAACTAGTCATGTAGCTAGAGAGCTTCATTAAGGCTTTGCGGGTAAAGATCTGTTTTGGCTTTGAAGCAACTATGTTTGGCGAAATTTCCGCTGTCAAAACAGACAGAGATGGTCTGAGGCAAGGTCGCAGAAAGCTTCTAACTAAGTACTACTGAATCGAACTTTCCTATGTAAAAAAACTTTATCAGCACCTTTTGGCCTCGAACGAACTGCCTTTACCCAAAACTCCACGAGTGGACGTGTCTGGCGGCTTGCCTTAAACTACCTAACCATGCAGGCTGATTTAACTGCAACTAAAGCTAAGGCTTGTTTGATCTTGAAGGATGAGGCTTCTACACCCTGAACTCCGAGAAGATGGCCCGGGAAACCTGGGACGTGCCCGAAAAACCATCTAAGCAAGCGTTTGTTTAGCTATAACATACATCAAGGCCCGTTTGGCTACAGAGGAACTACCTTTTCCAACCCTCTGCGAAGCAGACCCAGACTGTCTGTGGGGATATCCCCAGAAACCGCCTAATCAAGTGTTAGTTTAACAATAACTTACGTTGAGGCCAGTTTGACATCGAAAGATTTACCTTTACCCAACCCCCCACGAAACAGGCCCAGCTGGTCTCCTCAGAAACCTTCTAATCAAGTGCTAGTTTAACTATAGCTTACGCGAAGCCCGGCTTAGCTTCAAAGGAACTACCTTACCCAAACCTCCCGCGAAGCGGACCCAGGGGGTCTGGGGATATGCCCCCAGAAACCTTCTTCTCAAGCGTCAGTTTAACATATATTCCCTATTAGGCTCCGAAGTGCCTGCAAACCTAACCCAGTAGTAGGTTTTCTGGGGGCACGTCCCCAGACCTCCAGGGCTCACTTCGCTCGAATATATGGGTAGTGTTCGAATGAAGCCTCGCAGAGCCACGGGGGTGCAGGGGGCTGGCCCCCTGCAAACCTAACCCACAAGTAGTGTTTCCTGAGTTCTCTCCACCTCAAACTCCGCGAAGCGGACCCAGGGTGCCTGGGGGCATGCCCCCAGAAATCGGCTAATATAAGATAACAAATTTGTGAGTTAACTTATGTCACGTGGATGGGGCCGTTGGGAGGCGCGAGGGGCGCGAAGTAGGCAGTTGTTTGTACCAAACAAACGGCGGGGGAAGCCATTCGGGAACATACGCAAAGCAGAGAAGGAAGATGGCGTTGCCGAAGGCGTATGTGGACGAGCTGAATACGCTGAATCGGGAGGTATCGCAGCAGCAGCCTGCGAACGTGGTTGAGTTTTGTGCCAATTACTTTAATCGCCGGCTCCGGGAGCAGCAGCAGCAGCAGCAAGCCGGCGGGGGGGCAGGGCTGTTCAAGCAGTCGTTTGGGGGCGACGACCCTGGCGCGGGTCAGGGGCTGCGGTTCAACATGAGTTCCTTCCATCACGAGGACCCCAAGAACAGCGTGGGCGACGCTTCCGCGCACACACACACGGGCCAGACGACGCAGTTCCCCGTGGACTTCAATGCGGGGCGACGGACGTCGGTGAGCGCAGAGAGCCTCGATCCAGAGGCCCATGCGACACCTCCGCTGGCCTCCGGAGAAACGAGCAAGCTGTCGGACGAGCAGATCAGGCGATTGAACGCCTCCGTGACCAAAAACTTCCTCTTCAGCAACCTCGACGACGACTCGCTGCACTCCGTGCTCAGCTGTCTGCAGGAGAAGTACGTGCCCGCCGGCACGGACATCATCGTCCAGGGCGACGAGGGCGACTTCTTCTACGTGCTGGAGCGGGGCGAGGTCGAGATTATTAAGGATGGTCAGAGCCTCGGCCGGTCGGGGGCCGGGGCTAGTTTTGGTGAGCTCGCCCTCATGTACAATGCGCCACGCGCCGCCACAGTTCGCGCCACATCAGATTGTGTGGTGTGGGCCCTGGACCGGCTCACGTTCCGTCGCGTGCTTCTCCACAAAACAGCCTCAAAACGGTCCATGTACGAGACCTTCCTCAAGGAGGTGCCCGTGCTCAAGGTGCTGGGTCCCTACGAGCTGTCCAAGCTCGCGGACGCCCTCAACTCGGAGACCTACGAGGCCCACGAGACCGTCGTCCGCGAGGGCGACTCCGGCGATAACTTCTATCTCATCGAGTCCGGAACAGCGCAGGTCGCACGAAACGACCAGGGCGTCGTCCAGGAGCTCTCAAAGGGCGACTACTTCGGCGAGGTGGCGCTGTTGAACGATACGCCTCGTCAAGCCACAGTCACCGCCACATCCAAACTCAAGGTCGCCACCCTCGGCCGATCCGGCTTCCAACGCCTCCTCGGCCCCGTCGTCGACATCCTCAAACGTCAAGATCCTACCTCGTCAACGTCTCATTGAAGTATTTATCTAAAATAAACTCTTCTAACTTCTTTCTTCCTTTACCAGGCCCCCCGAAACCTAACCCAGGGCTAGTTTTCTGGGGGCACGCCCCCAGACCCCCAGGGCTCGCTTCGCTCGAGGCTATGGGTAATGTTCTGTTCTTTGTATTCGTTGGAGCCTCGCAGAGCCACGGGGGTGCAGGGGGCTGGCCCCTTGCAAACCTGGCCCAGGTGACTTGTCGGTTAGGTTTTCTTCTTTTTCCAGAAAAAGAAGCAAAAAGCGCAAGAGTCTGGGTTCCAAATGGTATAACTCATGACTCTTCTTTTCCAGGAAAAGCAAGGAGCGTTCGTTTTGTGTATATATATAGCCCAAGGGGTCTATCCTCTTGCAAATGTGATCATGATTCAAAACTGATTCTTTCAAAATCCTAACCCAGGGATGGTTTGCCCCCAGACCCCCTGGGTCGGCTTCGCCGAAGGGTTGGGATATGTATATGCTTTATTCGATGAGCTTTCGCATGCACAGTCACAACTCTCGGTTCCTTTGAGAAACAACAGCACCGGTTCAACTACTTGAAACGCCGAAAGCGTATAGTTTTAGTTCTTTTTTTAAAAAGAAAAAAGAACACTGGTCCAACTAACTGAAGGTCCGAGTGTTTAAGGGTTTGATTTTTCTTTGAAAAAGAACCGCATTGATTCTTGAAGCCCCACACACAGGTGTATTTTTTGGTTCATTTCTAAGAACAGTGTTGGTCCAACTACTTGAAGCCAGGTCATAGGGTTTGGTTCTTTTGAAAAACTGCAGCACTAGTTCAACTACTTACTGCTCCGCAGGACTCAAGTCTTGGCCCTTCAAAGGAACAGTGATTGACTACTGGAGGCCCGTCCTGCTACAGGTTTTGGCTTCTCTTAAAAAAGAGCATTGGTTCAATCACTTGAAGCTCGCGGAGCTACAGTTTTTGGTTCGTCTTTTAAAAGAGAACAACACAGGTTCAACTAATTGAAGCTCGCAGGTCTACAGGGCTTGTTTTTAAAACCATTGATTCTTGAAATCCCGCAGGTGTATTTTTTGGTTCTTTTCTGAGAAAGAACAACACTGGTTCGACTATTTGGAGCTATGGTTACATAATTTGGTCTATTTGAACAACAGCACTGGTTCAGCTACTTACAGCCCCGCAGGGCTACAGTTTTGGGTTGAATAACACTGGATCAACTACTTGAAGCCCGGCAGGGCCAGTTTTTGGTTCTTTTCTAAGACATAACAGCACTGGCTCAACTACTTGAGGCCCCGCAGGGCTCTAGTTTTTGCTCCTGTGTTGTTCGTGAAGAAGAAGGATGGTTCGATGAGAAAAAGAACAACACTGGCTCAACTACTTGAGGCCCCGCAGGGCTCTAGTTTTTGGTTCTTTTTTTAAAAAAGAACAGCACTGGTTCAACTACTTGGAGTGATTGATTAGGAGTGGGGTTAATTAATGTAAAAGTCGCGTTGGAGGGACATCCAGATGATGGTCGAGGATGCGACGATCAATGGGCCGGCGAGGCCTTTGCCGAGTTTGGCGGTTTTGAAAATGAGCCATTCTGAGAAGAAATGGGCCCCGGCAACGAGATAGGTGGCCAGGGCAAGGTCGTACATTGGCTGCGAGTTGATGTGGTATGCACCATAGAGTCGGACAATTGACGTGATGAACGTCCATGTTCCGAAGGTGCGGGCAGACAGGTTTGTCACTTGGCTATTGTTAGCTTCGATACCACAATGTCTGAGACCCATACTTACCCTGTTGCGGTTGGTTTTCATACACCCGTCTCGTCAGTGCGAGCCCCGAAGTATAGGTCTGAGCAGAGTTGAAAATGGACACTACAGATACCTAGCAACCACAATTAACACGCAATCCAACTCACGCACCACCCTTCACTTACAAACAGCATCCATTTCGGCAGCAGCCCCTCACTCTGTGGCAATAAACTCAATACCTGCTCCATCTCTAGATCTATGTATGTCCTACATCAACTTCGGAGTGAACCCCCTTTTTGCGCGCCCATGCGCGACGTCACATAGCATATACAGTATTGCAGGGGGCCAGCCCCCTGCACCCCCGTGGCTCTGCGAGGCTTCAGCGAATAGAAACAATGAACTACAAATGTTAAACTGATTAAATGTCGAAATGACAATGAACTACAACCATTGACATTTGGACAGGCCATAACCTCGAGCGAAGCGAGCCCTGGGGGCGTGCCCCCAGAAAACAACTTCTGGGTTAGGATTGCAGGGGGTCAGCCCCCTGAACCCTCGTGGCTCTGCGAGGCTTCAACGCATATCAAGGATAGAACACAACCCATAACCTCGAGCGAAGCGAGCCCAGGGGGTCTGGGGGCTTGCCCCCAGGAAACTACTTCTGAGTTAGGATTGAAGTGGAGCTTAGTAACATGGAACGTGTACAAGGTATGACAATGGTATATAGTAGTAGAAATTAGGAGGATTCGTTACATTCGATTTGGACTCTATGGCACTCTTTTTGCAGTTCTGCGTTTTCAGAGAATGCGATGGCGGGCTTTTCGTAGATTGTGGAGCCGTTGCCGGTGCAAATAAACCAGTTTTGTTGGCCCTCGTAAGTGAGTGTTTTGTCAGGAGAGCACTTGAAGCCAGAGTCAGAGCCGAGGAAGTCGTCGTCAAACACGAGAAAGCCCTTGTCGCCAATGCTTGCATAGAGTGTGTCTTCCGTCTTGTGCGACTTTAGTAATCCACCGATGCTAAAGACATATCCGCCAGACTTTTCTGAACTAGCAAGGATATATGTGCTATCGTCTCCCTCTGGATCCTCATATTTCAGCTCCCCAGGTGCCAGGTACATGCCATCGAAGCGTGAGTCGTCTGTGCTTGTGATAAGTGTGTATTCCGAGTCCCCGTCGCCGAACTGTGCCACAGAAAACACAGCTAGGGCTGCACCAAACAGAGTAAACCCAAGTTTCATTTCAAAGGACTATGTTACTCTCTTCTGCATTCGCGACACTCGACCTGTTTTTATATTTTGGATCGTCCGACGTACGTCATACCCTGGATCTGCATTCCAATGAATAGACACCCGATCTACCCAGCTAACTGTATGTATACATAACTGACTACCGTAACAATAGATCAATACGAATCTTTATAAGCTAACTACATACAAACAAGTGTTCTACCTGTGTATACTAAGTACGCTTAAATAAGCACAGCACTGTAGATCCTAGGACAATGTTCGACGCGTATGCAGGGAACACGTCGTGCCGCGCACCTTATGCAAGGAACACGCGTCGGAGATCGATAAATAACCCCTGGGTCGGCTTCATAGTTACCAAAGCAAAATCAGTTTTTTTTGCTTCTTTTCACACTGTTAGGCCAATAGCTTCCTTGAAGCGCTCTTTTTGGGGGCACGCCCCCAAACCCCCTGGTTCCGCTTCGCGGAAGAGTAAGGCTCAATGTCTTCTGCGAAGCAAAGCAAACGCGTTTTTTTTTTTTTTTTTTTTTTTTTTTTTTTTTTTTTTTTTTTTTTTTTTTTTTTTTTTTTTTTTTTTTTTTTTTTTTTTTTTTTTTTTTTTTTTTTTTTTTTTTTTTTTTTTTTTTTTTTTTACCTGTTGGGTTTTGTAACGAAATTGCGTGTTTTTAAAAGGAATGATGAAGTGCTGCTTCTTGTTGAACCGGTTCTTCGGCTTCGCCGGAGCGCTATGTGGGGGGTCTGATCGTTGGTGATACGAAACTTACGCGCCTCTGCCAATACTATACGCTTTGTGAAGATGTCTGAAAAAGTAAACAAAAGCGGTCACAGCTGTCTGGTGAGACATCCAGAAGACCCGTTCAATGAGGATCGCAGCAACTTCAACTAGTTTTAAAGTTCTTACTCATGGGAAACCAATTCATCACATATTACTTTGAGAGGTCCGTTGTCCTTCCGTTTTCAGGTAGGTTTACATTCAATTTTCCAAGACTTGAGATAAGTGTCGTACGGACACACGTATCTTGACGGTTGTTCTCGGATGTAAAGACTTGACATTTGTTTGCCCATTAAAACGTTGTTTCTATCTCCATCTGTACACCGCTCATAATTGGAGATATACAAAACTTCTGAATATTCTTTCATCCTGGAGTTGACCATCATTTCGCTGAGCGGATAATATACTTTGCTCTCTGACCAATAAAGAATGTTGAGCTTTCAATGACAACTGACCTCAAAGAATCCACTTAATTTAGTATCATACTGAACTCCTTATACAAACTACCTAGAGGAAGTCCAAAAGTGAATTCTATTTCCGTTACACGCAATAGCCAAAACTTCATCTCGTTATCTCCAAGTCGCATTGAAAACCTCTTGATCTGGAAAACGGACATGTGCATAATTCGATTTGAACTTTATTCACAGAGCATCGCATTCGTCACACTCTCTACTCAACACAGACAATAAAGAGCAATCCAACAGGTGTACTACTCCCGAATCAAACCTCTTACACGTTTCCGAAGATGCCAAGGCGATCTATCACTATATTCCTTAATCATACACAAGTTCCAAGGGTAATTCTGTTATCAGCTTTCCAATTGTAAACTAGGAAATTCGTAGAAAGCTGGGATCGCGGGACGTTATATGGGACAGAACAAACACTGTTTGCTTCGGTTTCGGGAAAAAGAAGAGAGTGCTTCCAAACTAGGTTAGTTCTTTTTGGAGGCGTCCGTGATTCCGCTTCGCAGAAGGTTTGGAGCCGGAGACATTCTGCGTCGCAGAACAGACGCTTTTTGCTTCTTTTTCTGGAAAAAGAAGAGCCCATTTGGTGTTTTCGTAGCCCAGACCCCAAACCCCGTCGTTCCGGCTAGAGGAAGGTTTGGGGCTCGGGATCTTCTGCTGCGCAGAACCAACGTTATTTGCTTCTTTTTCTGGAAAAAGAAGATTACTACAAGATATAATGACCCTTCTTGATATACGGCATTTTAATAGAATAGATTTAACGGATACTACAAGGTCGACCAATAGTCAAATCCGTGGTTCAGCTTCGCGTAAGGTGTAACGACGCAGCGCTAGCGGCCTCTGCGAAGCAGAATAATGAACGCTTTTTTTTGCTCCTCTTTCTGGAAAAGAAAAACACTCTTAAACCCATTGCTTCCAGCAATAGGTCGGTGGAATTGGCCAATGGAAAGTGAAGAAAATAATCAAGGTGATCGGCGATCGGTGAGCCGGAAGCCGATGACGAGCTTCCGTTTCTTTGTGTGAGGCGCAGGGATTTAAAGAGATCAAACCCCACAGACTTGAAAATTCTTCTTCTTAGCATATCTCAATGTCACGGACGAGCAAGATTGTTCCAATTGTGGCTGGGGCGGTTTGGTGCATGCTGTCAGCAGGACCTATTTTTGGGTTTTCTGCTTTGAAGCCAATCTTATCTTCGCAGGGCGTCTACAATCGGTATTGTTCGGAAGAGGAGATCAATAATTCGGTCGTCTGTCCTAAGCAGGATCACAAGCTGAACAATCTCTATGTGTATTGTGTGGTTTGCACGTATGCAGCTTATTTATTTGCAGCCAGCATTGTGAATGCCTATGGACCACGGTCCTGTGCGGCAATAGGTAGTACTGTCTTGTTTGCTGGATCACTGATTTTGAGCATTGCCGGTGTCTCAAAGGACTCGTTGGTCTGTCTGGGGCTGGTTATTTTTGCCACTGGTGGTCCGTTTGTCTTCTTCAGCACGCTGCATCTGGCTGGTAACATCTCTGGACAGGCACCGTTGATCCTGTCCATCTTTATGGGTGCGATGGACTCATCTGCAGGCGTGTTTTCCATCTACCGCTATGTCTATGAACATGTGTACAAGTACTCGCTGAGTCAGTTTTTCGGCCTATATCTCCTTGTGCCATTGCTCATTCTGGCCAGCCAGCTTGTTCTGCCTGACAGCAGAAACACGGTAGGCAGCATCTTGCGAATGGCCCATCAAAAGCCCAGTGGCAACAGTAACAACAGCAATCGTCATACTGAAGACCAGGACAGTGAAACAAGCCGTCTGTTGTCGAACAACGATGATATGGAAATCGACTTTACCACTGCATTCCGCCGCACCAGCACGACTGGTACCCTTAACGACGTAATCAAAGACCCCACCGAGGTCTCCGGCGTATTTGGTGTTCTCCACGATTCAGACTTGTCGAACCAGCTGTTCTCCTTCTGGTTTGTCTTCATCGTCGGCTTCACGTTGATCCAGATGCTCATTATCAACTCCTTCATCCCCACCAACTACGAACAGAACCACTACGTTCTCGACAGCATCCCCGCTGCCAACCGTCTGTCGCGCTTCTTTGATGTCGGACTGCCGTTGGGTGGCCTGGTGGGGATCGCCTTCATCTCGCCAGTGCTGGATAGTGTACCAACCATTGTGGTATTCTCAATATGCACCATCGCCTCGGCATTGCTCACCCTTCTCTCGCTCATCCCATGGGAATTCGTGGCGGAGATCCGAATGACACTCTTCTCCCTCTATCGACCCTTCTTCTTCGCCACTGTGGCCGATTACTGTGCAAAAGTGTTCGGCTTCGACACATACAGCATTGTCTACAGCCTGATCATGCTTCTATCAGGTCTCGGGAACTGCTTCAACCTCTATTTCGACTGGCTCACATACAAGGTGCTCCATGGCAACCCTGTCCCAGTCAACGTCCTCTTCTGCGTCCTTAGCAGCGTCGTCGGGTCGCTATTCCTAATCCACATCTGGCGCCAGTCCAAATACATTCGGCGGAAACAACTCGAAGACGAAGCTAGACATGCTCCAGTCCAAAGCATGCCCGGCTCCGCCTATAACAGCATCACAGACAACAGTCACCCTCAAAACGATTGTGAAAGTGGTGGCTGTGATAATTGCGTCTGTGAAGTATAATTACCCCTTGTAATCTATTGTTAACTAATGCATCTTGCTTATAGAAACCTTCAAGAACAATTTCTGTCTCCCAGACCCCCAGGGCTCGCTTCGCTCGAGGTTATGTGTAGTGTTTTATTCTTATGTAGTGTTTTATTCTTTCTATTCGATGAAGCCTCGCAGAGCCACGGGGGTGCAGGGGGCTGCCCCCCTGCAAATCCTAACTCAGAGCTTGTTTCTGGTGTGAATGAGACCGGATGTGGGGGGAGGGATTAGAGGCTTGCAGACGGAATCTGTTTCACTGTTTTTTCTTTAACTTGAGTTTTCCGTCGATAAATTCAGTTTGATAGCCAGCTTCGTCGATAGCGCCTTCAGAGACGGTTTCCTTTGCTTCTAGTTTGGCGACGAAGGCTTGGTTTTCGGCGTTACCCTCCAAGAGGTATCTGATGCATAAGATTGCTCGTTCGCGGATGAAGGGGTTGTTTCGATCGATCATGCAGTTGGAGAGAATCATTTCGAGGCCGTGGAGTTCTCGGATTCGGTTTTGGACAGTGGGGTTGTGCAGTGTGAGCAAGCTCAAGAGGGTGATTATTTTGCCCTTGATCAATGGGAACTCCTCTGGGTTGGGCTCAAATCCTTCATCGTTGATCTCGGAGAGCTTACCACGTCGTGGAAGGGTTTTCTGTGCCTCCCCTAGGAGGGTGACGAGGGTGGTGAGTATATCACATTGAGATAACAATGCTTGTTTGATTGACTCATTTTTGTCATCCAGCAGGGCATGTAGGGTGTCTAACAGGACCACGAGACTGTTCCAAGCGTTTCTGAGCTCCAATTGCATGGCCTGAGAATATTCTGGCTTGACATCTACTTGCTGGATGAATGGGATTGCCTTGGTAGCCGCATTCTCCAGTTCTGTATAATAGGCAACAGTCAACGTTATGTGTGTTTCTAGGTTGAGGCTGCTTCCATCCTGCTCAAATAACGAGCAGATGGCAGCATCGAACAGCTTCAGCATGGACAGCCACTGGTCTGGAGTGATTGTCTCTGTGCTGAACGTCTTTAGACAGTGTGGTCCGTAACCCGTATGCAGGATATTCTTGACGATGCGATTAACCAGCAACGAACAATGTTGCGTCAGCTCGTGGTCCTCGTTTTGCGAGTACCAAATTTCTGTGTGGGTCAGGATCTCGGTGAATATCTGCTTGCCGTTTTCTGTCGAAACCAACAGAGGTGTCATGTGAGCCGGGTCCTGGGTAATCATAGTTTCTAGGAACACTAGGATTGGCTTTGCATTAGTCGTTGCCAATTGACGACAGAAATTACGAATCTCGTCTGTATCAAATTGATCGATTGGCACATGCAGAGCCGGTATCGGGGTCGTATTGGACACTGCCTCAGACGTCATGTTGGCAATAAACTGCAATACAGTCCCCAAAACACGCTCCTGCTGTGCACTCAATGCCGTCAATTTCAGCAGTTTCTTGGTTAATAGCAACGCCTGCAGTCCGCTCCCTTCCGACCACGCCAAACTCCCGGCACCTTTGGTACAAACCAGGTTCCTAGAAATCAGCAGTAGCCCATTCAAGTACCGCCAAAAGCCCTTATCCGGGTCACACTCCACCGCCAGAAATATGCAGCGAGACACACACTCCCATGTATGCACATCTGTCCCATGCACTTCCCTAAACTTTGAATCACTAGCCGACATGTTCAAATACCCCTGCAGCGCCGGCGGCAGGCTGTTCTCCGGTATGCTCCCACACCCCTGAAAGTCCTCCACGCATGAATCTAGAAAATGCTCCATCTATATCCAAGTTAATCGGTGGTCACAATCCTCCTTGGGATCCCCCCTTCACACCTGACTATCTTTTTTTTTTTTTGCACGGCTGACCTCTGCTTACGTAATCATGCACACATAAAAAAAAAATCAGCCAACGCCAACTACGTATTTATGTTGTTTATACACAGTATGGCATATATCACGCCGGAGACCTCTTTGGCGTTGTATTCGTAGAGGTTTGTTGGGGGCCAGCCCCAAACCCCCGTGGTTCCGCTTCGCGGGTCTTTCTGCATACCAGAGCTAAGCTTTGTTCTTTTCTGGTAACAAAGTAGCTCTACGAGATCAATTAATGCCGTTGTAGGGGCATTTCTTAACCCGTGTGTCCTACGAAGTGGATAGTTAGGACCCGGGACTGCGAAGCAGAACCAACGCTTTTTGCTTTTTTCCTGGAAAAAGAAGAGTAATGATAAACGAATAATGACTGGTTCCACTTTGCGGAAGGTTTGAGGTCCAGGACTTTCTGCATAGCAGAATTAAGCTTTCTTCTTTTCTGGTAACAAAGTAGCTCTACGAGATCAATTAGCGCCGTTATAGGGGGCGTTCCTTTTCCCGCTTGTCCTACGAAGCGGAAAGTTAGGACCCGGGATTGCGAAGCAGAACCAACGCTTTTTTTGCTTCTTTTTCTGGAAAAAGAAGAGTACCGATAAAAAACGAATATTAATTGACTAAAAGTACATTGGATTTGATGGGATAAAATACATCTGTAATATACCAGAAAAAAAAGTTAAGTTGCTTTGGATCGAAGAGAAATCTAAGCGTGTTGTTGGATAGCGCTCTGGAGTTGATTGTTGACGTTCTGGAGTTTGGAGGTGTCGATGTTGTACTGGTTTCCCTGGTTGATGAGGTTAGAAAGCGTTTGAGAGAAGGTTGAGACGATTGGAGAGGCGACCAAGTCTACAGCACCGCCCACGATGTTACCAACCAATACTTCGGCACCGTCAGTGACAGATTGGAAGAAGGGACCGAGAATTGCATGGCCAACAGCTTCAGAAAGACCTCCGGTCAATGGAGAAAGGACACCGGCAACTGTGCTGATGGCATTGTCAATCTGGGAGTCAAGGCCCTGGATAACTGCAGTAACAGTAGCAGATCCGGCTTTTTCTGGGTGTTGACGAATCTCGCCGTTCAGTTCATCAACCTTTTGCTGAAAGTTTTGAACGCTTCCTTGCAATCCTTGAATGAAGTTCAATTGTCTACTTGCCAATTCAACCTCGGTTTCAGAGGGCTGACCTTCGGAAAGCTTGGCAGACAGCTGGTAGTTGAGGTTCTCAAGCTTGGATGTGTCAATGTTGTATTGATTGCCTTGACTGATGAGGTTAGACAAGGTCTGGGAGAAGGTGCTGAGAATCGGTGAGCCTACCAAGTCGACTGCACCACCAACAATGTTGCCAATCAAGACCTCTGCACCGTCAGTGACGGATTGGAAGAATGGGCCAAGAATAGCATGTCCCACAGCCTCAGAAAGGCCACCAGTCAATGGAGAAAGGGCAGAAGCCACAGTTGAAATGGCATTGTCGATTTGAGAGTCAAGACCTTGAATGAAAGCAGTGACAGTGGCAGAGCCCGCCTTGCTAGGGTCTTGTCTGATCTCTTGGCCCAATTCGTCAACCTTCTGTTGGAAGTTTTGAACGCTCTTCTGGGCACCATTCAAGAGGACATTCTGCCTTCGAAGGATTACAATGCCCTGGTGCTCCTCAATGGCAGCGGCAGAGACCATCATGGCGGAACCTCCAAAGAGAGCAGCAGCAATCAATTGTTGAGAGACCATGTTTGATAAAGTGTTGTTGAATCAATTTGAAACTGTCGATGATAACCGATTCTCGGCAGTTCGCGACCTTTTTTATATCTTCCTCACCCCAGGTCTAGACCATGTCCATGTTTCATGTTGTCAATTTCCCTATCGTCACAACATGAGTTAACTCTAACTTTAAAACGTTCATCTAAGGGCGCAAAACGTCACCTATCTTGAAATTCTTGGACTTCAATACTCGCTAAGCGGAACCTCGAGTGTCCAGGTCGATTTTTAGCCACTAAGTGATAGACTGTCATTGCATCATTCCTTTCGGCCCAGTAAAGGAAGCAAAAGGGTTGTTTCGCTTGTGTTCCGAACATAAACAGTAGTTTCAGATTGTGTCTATATCCTGTTTTAGATCCGTCTCGTGCAATTTAAATTAAGCTTTCAAACGAGCTCCATGTCGCTAGACTCCCAATCTTGAAACAACCGACCGTTTCACCAGGTCATAGCTTCCTTCATGGTAGAGTCCGAGATCGTTTTCACCCTTTAGGATAGGAATTAAATCTAGGAATTTCCACCATCCTTTTTGGTTATAACAGAAGATCCCATCAGCGTGTGCACTAACTCCGTTTTCGTGAGGCACGCTCCCTACACCCCGTGGCTGCGAGACTTTAACGAATAGAAAAACTGAACACCGCCCATAGTTTCGAGCGAAGCGAGCCCTGGGGGTCTGGGGCTGCTGCCCCCCCCCCCCCCCCTGCAAACTTAACCGAGAAGTGGTGTTTTCTGGGAGCATGCCCCCAGATCCCTTGGCTCGCTCGCTCGAGGTTATGGGTAGTGTGCTATTCTTTATTCGTTGAAGCCTTGTAGAGCCACGGGGATGCAGGAGGCTGGCCCTGCAATCCTAACTCAGTAGTAGTGAGCTCGCTTCACTCGAAGCTTTGAGTAATTTTCAGTCTTTTCTATTCGTTGAAGCCTCGCAGAGCCACGGGGGTGCAGGCGGCTGGCCCCCTGCAATCCTAACGTAGAAGTGGAGTTTTCTGGGGGCACGCCCCCAGACCCCCTTGGCTCGCTTCGCTAGAGGTTACGGGTAGTGTTCAGTTTTTCTATTCGATGAGGTCGGTTCTGCAAGCCTTTATGGAATCGAAAGAATAAAGTTCTAGTACAATGAGCCAAGAGACCTTGGGCCTTGTTTCCAGGAAAACCAGTCGTGCAAATTAGCTTCCATTAAACGGAACACAGCTTTTGTTTTATTCCCTAGGAAGAATAGTGCTCTAATGCGCAAATCGTTCTGGTAGTACGTTATGTGTGGCTGATTTTGTATGACAAGCGGCTGAACACTATGTTTCACCCGTTTGGGAAGGCATGCATGGGGCTTTGTCCAGCCGCGCGTGATTTGCGCACGCATATATTTCAAGACTATATATATGCAGGCGCGGACACAAGATTAATATATATCAGGTCCCTGTGGGTGTATATGGATCGATTAAAGATACGAGAAGTGACTGATTCCCCATATAGATGGTCTACTGACGGACAAGTCGAAGAAGCCTAGTTACGATATCCTATTAGTATGAGTATGTGCGCTTTTACATTACGCCGAGCACCGTGGGACCCTAATAAGATTGTGGTACATGCAGCTGGAGACCCGGTAGATGAACCTCCGCTTTACTCTATCTCCGTTTCAAGAAAGGAGAAGCCGAAGGTTGTTATGTTCTATAGCTGGGATGCCACGCCTGCCGATATAATAGGAAACGCGACCTTCTCCGAGTCCATTTTGTCAAGTTCATCCTATCTGACACTCCGTGAGCGGTCTATGAAAATGAAGGAAAGCTTCTTGGGCGGGGAGTTCTCTCTAGCCCACACGCCAACGGGACCCATGAAATGGAAAGCAGACCTGCTGTCCACCAGTAGGATGAAACTCTATGACCGCTCTGGCAAAAAATTAGCCAAAGTGGACAAACCTGGATCATCAGGCGAAAAGAAACTCGACCTCATCTCCGACGATCCAGATTTACTTGAATTGGTGCTTCTAACATACTTTGCAGCACTGACGCTCAACAAAGCCTTCTTCGAGATCTTTGATGAGGTCGTTGAAGGTATATTTTCCTTTCAATGACGCTCCTCTCTCCTTAATAATGCAAAACCCGTCATCAGTCATCATTAATAATTGCAGCAGTATTCTTCTTTCTCCAGAAAAAGAAGCAAAAAGCGCTAGTTCTGCTCTGCAGCAGAAGACCCTGGGCTACCCAACTCTCGGCGAAGCCGACCCAGGGGGTCTGGGGGCTAGCCCCCAGAAACTACGTATACCTCGAAATATTCTTCTTTTTCCAGAAAAAGAAGCAAAAAGCGTTTAGTTCTGCTTCGCAGAAGATTTTAACTGGGTTCCAAACCTTCCGCGAAGCGGAACCACGGGGGTTTGGGGGCATGCCCGCAAAAAACTGCGTCTTGCTGTTTGTGCATATATTGTGCAAAAATGTGCATATACATATTAAATGTGTGTATAGCTATCTAAAACTAGGCTGTTCCGGTAGGTCTAAGACCGACGAACCATGCCAAGCTGTAATCAGGAGCGTTGAAGGTGATAGTGGTTCCCTTAGGGAAGTAGAAGACGTCGCCGGGCTTCGCCTGGACCTTCTTTCCGGTCTCGTCCTCGACGCTCATTTCGCCCTCGAGGATGATCTTCATCTCGTCGTACGTGTAGGTGTAGGTCAATGGCTGGCCCTTCTCCTGTCGGTAAAAGCCCGCCGACAGGGTCTTGTCGGGGTCCGAGTCGGAGTTGATCACATCGCCCAAAAAGGCGTTGTCGCCGGAGATAAGTGGAGGCTTCACTTCCTTTCCTTTAGCACTGGGAACGATTTGGAGAGGCATTGTAGGAGACAGTTAATTCGGTTGATTGGTTGATACACCAATTGAGTACCTACTTTATCCCCTTTTATATCCATCGCTTTCTCCACTTTGTGAGGTGGAGACCTTCGGGATCCCTTTACCCAATCGGGTCAACACATCTCAAACAACGTTTTAATCCCATTCGAGTATTCCTATCCCCGCGGATATCTTATCCGTGTGTGCGGCAAACCTTCTATCCCTATCAATTCCATTCATCGCGGCTATCTCCCCTTTCATTTAAATCCTCAGCCACTAATTTCCGTCTTTTGGGGGCTCCAACCCTTCCGCGAAGCGGAACCACGGTGCTCCCAAAGCACATCAATACAATTTATCTCATACTACTTCTGGGTTATGATTGCAGGGGGGGCAGCCCCCTGCACCCCGTGGCTCTGCGAGGCCTCGACGAATAGAAAGGAACGAACATCACGCATAACTTCGAGCGAAGCGAGGCCCCAGAAAACTACTTCTGTTTAGGTTTTGGGGCACTTCTTTTTCCAGGAGAAGAACCAAAAAGCATTAGTTCTGCTTCGCAGAAGGTCCTGGGCTCCAAACCTTCCGCGAAGCGGAACCACGGGGGTTTGGGGGCGTGCCCCCAAAGAACATTAACACAACTGGTCTCAGAAGATTCTTCTTTTTCCAGGAAAGAACCAAAGGTGTTATTTCTTCGTCTCAGAGGGCTTATAGTCCTCAAATTGAGCAAAGCCGACTCAGGGAGTTTGGTTAGGGGGGCGTGCCCCCAAAAAAGGTTCCGATAATGCGGCTGATTTGGCAAGGTGATGTCCCAACGGGCCGGTTGTCGCCGATGGAACTTTGAACGATATAGATGGTGATTAACAGGAGTTGATCAATGCTACGGAGGGTACCATTGGCTTTACGGTTTGTGCGGCAGTTTTCCAATAGTGCGTCTGTGCAAATCAAGCGGAATCAGCTACCTTCTCGTCCGACTATCAGCGAGGATGAGGTTGAAGAGGTGTTTATAAAGGGCGGAGGCAAGGGTGGGCAGAAGATCAATAAAACAAACAGTAAGGTGCAGCTGCGACATGTCCCCACCGGCATTGTAGTCTCCTGTCAACATTCTCGCTCAAGAGAGCAGAACCGTGCAAAGGCCAGAGAAATTCTGGCTGGAAAGGTGGAAGAAGAGACAGCACCAGAGGGTCAGAGCCGAGCTGCTGTTGTGGCGAAATACAAGCAAAACAAGGCTCGAAAGAAAAAGAGTCGCTCACGCAAAAAGTACGCTCAGTTAGAAGAAGAAAAGAAAAAAGAGCCCGAGGAACCACTTCCTGAAAATCCTACTAACTAAATAATCAATGACTCAAGTTCAATTACCGTCAACACCCTGGCTCTGCTTCCCTGGTTTGTTAACGTTGGCAGAAAGCTAGTATCCAGCCAGGTTTCCCTAGTGCGTGTCCCAGAAGACAATCCTGTGTTAGGATTTACAGGGACCAACCCCCTGCATCCCCGTGGCTCTGCGACGCTTCAATGAATAGAAAGAACAGAACACTGCCCATAGCCTCGAGCGAAGCGAGCCCTGGGGGTCTGGGGGCGTGCCCCCAGAAAACCTAGTTCTGGGTTAGGATTTGCAGGGGGCCAGCCCCCTGCACCCCCGTGGTTTCGCTTCGCGGAAGGTTTGGACCCGGGATCTTCTGCGAAGCAGAACTAACGCTTTTTGCTTCTTTTTCTGGAAAACGAAGAAATAAATCACTACTTACAAAGGAGCCAGGCTCATATCAAACATACGGCGAAGCCGATCCTTAGCGATAATTAAGTTAAATTAAATTAATGTACATTAAACAGGGAGTTCGCCCTCGAGGGTTGAGGGAGCTTTTGATTCGGGTGATTGGTCGTGAGGAGCGGAGGCTTTGACGAGGCCATCTTCCCAGTCAAAAGCGTATTCGCCGATTTCTGATTTGTCGACTCCGGCGAACTCTTCGTCGGGGTTCAGCCGAATTCGCAGGAAGGGGATGTAGTTCATGATGTAGAGGATTACTGCCGAAACGACGAATGAGTAGGCTGGGATCGCCACTGCCCCGGCCAGCTGATAGCCCAGCTGCACCCAGTGGTGGTTCATCCAGCCACCGTCGATTTCGGTGGAGCCATCCAGGTGTGCGATGTAGTCTGCGGCGAAGAATGCAGTCAGGATAGATCCGGTGAACCCTCCAACCCCATGAAGAGCAAACACGTCCAGGCCATCGTCGATATGCAGGAGGTGTTTGAGGTCAGCGGCGAGGTTTGAGGCCAGTCCTGCAAGAGCTCCAATTGGCACAGCAGTGTACACAGGAACAAAGCCTGCAGCAGGTGTGATGCCAACAAGCCCGGCTACAGCACCTGAACACATCCCCACAGTCGACCATTTGCGGCCGTGGCGGAAGTAGTCGGTAAACATCCACGAGAGACAGCCACAGGCTGCCGCCAGATTGGTGTTCACTGCAGCATAGTATCCTCGGATGGACGCATTCCCCGTCGACCCGCCGTTGAACCCGTACCAGCCAAACCACAAGAAGATGGTGCCCAGCACCACGGAGTTCACGCTATGAGGCTTGTATTTCGGAAGCTTGTCTGCAACTGGATCGTGACGACGTCCACACACCAATGCATATGCAAGAGCCCCTGCACCCGAGGCCATGTGCACTGGGCCACCACCAGCAAAGTCAAGCGACCCGAGCTCCGCCAGCCAGCCGTGTGAGTTCCATGTCCAGCAGGCTACAGGACAGTAGACAATTGTCATCCAGATGAAGAGATAAACCATCATGGGCCCCAGTCGACCCCGTTCATGTGCACCTCCCACCATGATCATGCCCGTGACAGCTGCAAACATGCCCTGATAGAAGCAAAAGAGAATGTCCGGAATGCTGTCAGACCCCACCGAAGGGGCTGCCAGAACATCCATTAGCGCAAAGTTGTCCAAGTGTCCAATGAACTTCCCCGCCTTGTGTGAAAATGTCAGTGAATATCCCCAGAAGAACCATTGGAAGGCTACTAATGAGGCTGTCATGAGCGACGCCCACATCAACGACAATGCATGTTTCTTCCTCGACATCCCCGAGTACAGAAACCCAACGCCAGGGATCATGATCCATACCAGCGCGGCAGACACCATTATCCACACCATATTTGCGAGCTCATAGGGCTCGTTGACATCCTGTCTCAGCGAATCTCCGCCGGTCACAGAGGTTGTCATGTTAGTATCCGCTGCCATCCTGTTTTTGATTACTCAATCAGGTGCAGATTGTCCTCCATTATATAGCTGTTCCACTCCACCGGTCAGGCTAAATTTCATTGGAGAGACCCTAATCAGATCCTTATCGATACTTATCTCGGCCTTATCTGCGACGCACGGCTGATAACCCCTCCTCAGCCAATCATATCCCACCATCAAAAAAAACCGTGATCGGTCCGGTAGAACTTAACCTCTCAGATCCCAGGGACCCTGTTATTGGTTCGGAGGCTAGTTTCTTGGCGACAAGCCCCTAAACCCCCATGATTCCGCTTCGCGGGTGACGTGAGTCCCTGAATCTCCTTCAAAATACACCAATCGCCTTTTAGCGTACTTTTCAGAAGGAAAAAGAAACACTCTGATAGGCGGAAGGGTTCAGGATCTTCAGGTGATATTTTCTTGGGGGCACGCCCCCAAACCCCCAGGGTTCCGCTTCGCGGAAGGTTTGAAGGTTTGGGATCCAGCAGCTAGTTTAGAACAGAACAGTCACTTCTTTGCTTCTTGCTTCTTTTGTAAGGGTAAAAAAAAAAAAAAAAAAAAAAAAAAAAAAAAAGGAGTGGTAGTCCAAAACCAAACCTTCAGGTGGTAGCTTCTGGGGGACACGCCTCCAAGCCCCCGTGGTTCCGCTTCCCGGGAGGGTTGAGTCCAGTAACTAGGTTAAGTCAGAACAATCACTTCTCTGCTTCTTTTGTAAAGAGACAAAGGAAGACTGGTAGTCCAAAACCTTCCGAGGTGACAGCTTCTTGGGGGCACGCCCCCAAACCCCCGTGGTTCCGCTTCGCGGAAGGTTTGGGTCCAGTAACTAGTTTAAGTCAAAACATTCACTTCTCTGCTTCTTTTCTAAAGGTAAACAAAAGAAGACTGGTATTCCAAAACCTTTCAGGTCATAGCTTCTTGAGGTACTTCCCCAAACACCAGTGGTTCCGCTTCGCGGAAAGTTTGAGGTCCAGTAACTAGTTTAAGTCAGAGCAGTCACTTCTTTGCTTCTTTTTGAGAAGGAAAAACAAGCAGTCTGGCAGGCAGAAGGTGCCAGGATCTTCAGGTAATATGTACTTGGGGAAACCCCCGTTGTTCTACTTCGCGGAAGGTTTGGGGCTCAACAACTAGTTGAAACTGAACAGACACTCCCTTCTTCTTTTTGAAAAGGTAAAAAAGAAGACTGGTAGTTGTGGAAGTCCGAAACCTTCAGATGATAGCTTCTTGGTGGCACGCTTCCAAACTCCCACTGTTCCGTTTGACGAAAGATTTGTCCTTCTGTGAAGCAGGACGACCGCTTTTTGTTTCTAAAAAGAAAACCCAACTAGCATTGGTCCGAATACAAGCATACAAATCATCAATCCTAGTGGATAGTTAATGACATTCACTTCTAGGGTAGGATTTGCAGGGGGCAAGCTTCAACGAATAGACAAAAAAGAACGCTCCCATAGCTCGAGTGGAGGGAGCCGGGAGGGCCCCCAGAAAACGGTCACTTGCGTGCATATTGGCTCTACAAGGCTTCGACGAACAGAAAAGAAAAGAGCGCTGCTCATAGCTCGAGTGAAGCGAGCCCAGGGGCTCTGGGGGCAAGGATAGTCACGTACGAGCATATCGGCTCTGCGAGGCTTCGACGAATAGAAAGAGAAGAACCCTGCTCGTAGCTCGAGCGAAGCGAGCCCAGGAGGTCTGGGGGCATGCCCCCAGAAGTCACGTGCACATTAGTCCGCGAAGCGGAGCCAGGGGGTCTGGGGGCTGGCCCCCAGAAAACGTTACTGCTGAGAAGTGAAAATTCTCTGCGAAGCGGAGCCAAGGGTCATGTGTTGTGATAAGAATTAATTAGTTATTTACAAGAAGGGATTATTCTTCATCGCTGTCGCTATCTACCATTTTGTCAGCTTTTTGTATGCCGTTTGTTTTTGAGTCTTGAGGGCCTAGCCATTCTTCGGAGTCGTAATCTTCGTCGTCGTCAGAGCTTTCGTTTGATGGGTTTTCGTGGTTTTGGTCGGGGTCTATGTCCATCATTTGTTCGTTGTCTTCTGGTTTGTTGTGGTCGAGGAGGAACGCCACTGTGTAGATATTACTGTCCGCTAGTCCGTTGATATCCTTGTTGAGACGGGTGGCGAATTTTTGGATTCCACGAAGAGCAGGGGCAAAGTCTCGTCGGTTGGAGCTGATGAAACGGCCATGGCCTGCAAGGAGAGATCTGATCCAAAGGAGATGGAATTCCACGTGTGGCGAGTCCTCTTCGGTGGTAATGGAGGAGATGAAATTCATGAGTCGGGGTAAATAGACCTCGGGTAGCTCGCGTGCAATGAGATCAATGTCGCCCATAGGAATGGCTTCATAGACTTCGTGTATTAGTTTGCGTTCGCCGAGTCGGAAGGCCATGACGAGGGCAGTCATGTATTCCCGTTCTTTGTACAGCTTTTCCCGCGTGTTGTCAATGGTGATGTCAATGTCCAGGTCAAATGGATCAAAGAGCAAAACATCGTCCACTGCGTAGATTAGCAGGCCCTCTGTGCATGCAGCAGCAAAGCTCCGGTTTGTTGGTGAAAACCGAATACCTGTTGTTCGGATTGCTGGTCTTACTTTACGCGCAGATGCATCTCCCCGAGTGGCTCCTGGAAGCGTATTGTCGATGCGATCTTCCAAATCTGACGCTTCGCCTGTAGTGTCAATTAGATCCAACGGTCCTGCTTCTGTCATGTTCTTGCTGTTGAACTTGTCCAGAGTACCGTCCAGGGCCATGTTTCTGGATATGACAAACTTTCGCAGTAGAATTTCATTTGGAATGTCGTAGAGACAAACGTATTTGCTGTTGCCACCTGCCAGAAGAGTCTCACCGTCTGAACTGTAGCAAATGGTTGTGAAATGCTTGGATCGTTTGGAGCTCTGGGCAGTAAATCTATCGGTGGAATATCGCCCTCCTGCAATATCATCTCGTCCGTCGACTATACCAACCTGCTTGCCGTCTGTAACGTCCCAGAATGATACCTGTCCATCCATGGTTGCCACTGCCAATTGTTTAGAATCCGGACGAACAGCCACAGACATTACATCCGATTGTAGCTGGAATGGTTCGACCTGTGTTTGACGACCGAAAATACTCCATACTCGCACTGTTCTGTCCCAACTGGCGCTGGCTAATAGCCCGCCTTCGTTGCCGAAACATAAACTGGATACTGGCCCCTCGTGTCCACTCAATCTGTCCAACAGTTGACCAGTTTGAACTGACCACAGATGGATGTCAAAATCATCGTTAGACCCCGCACACACAATTTCACCGCTTGGATCAATTGCCAAAGAGGTAAATTGAATTCGGTTGGGCGCTGTGAATGTTCTAAAGTTTCGATATCTAATCAAGTCCCATGCCCGAACAGATCCATCCAACGATGAGGAAAACAATACGTTGCCCTTTTTGGAAAACTCTAGGGCTGTAACTGCAGAAGTGTGTTCGGTGAATGTAACAATGCAAAAGCCACTAATTGCATCCCACACTTTGATTTTGCCATCATCGGCACCAGTTATTATTCTCGACCCATCTTGTGAATAGACCAACGCATTCATGGCATCGAAATGGCCCTGCTGTTTCAGAATATACGACTCTGACTTCCACTCCCAAACCAGCAGCTGACCAAGCTTGGATGCACCAAACGCAAGCCATTCGCCTGTTTCATTGATTGTAACAAAGTCAATGTCGTTTTGAGAAACACTCAACGTTTGAAGGGTGGTAAATCCGGGCAACTCATAAATGCCAAAAATACCCGACGAAAACCCTACCACAAGCAGATCAGTCTGCGGATGGAAGGCAGCACAGCGAACCTTGGCATCTTGATAAAAATAATGTTTGGCAACAATTCGCCATCGCATGGTATTAGTATCATCATCAATCTTTCCATCCTCCTCTTCCTCTTCTCCATACTTTGTCTTGTATTTCCACTCAAACAGCGCACCATCCTTGCTGACTGTATAAATGCTCTGCTGGTCGTCACTGAAAAAGGCAGAGATGACCGAATCACGATGACCCGTCAATGAAGTTGCCGCAACACTATCCTCCGATTTCAACGAGTAAATTCGAGCAGAAAGATCCTTGGAAGAGGTTAAAAAGAATCTTGAATCGCTAGACCAGGTGATAGTGTTCACGTCCGCATAATGGCCTGTATAAATTCGATGTCGAATAAACGGAGCAAACTGCTTTCCCTCGTTTTGATTTGGCGTCCTCCATACCTGAATATGTCGACCCGCAGCAACTGCAAAATGTGTTCCATCAGGTGAAAACTTGATATCCTGAACCTTCTCCTTGAAGTTGAAATAATGAATCACGGTACGGCGAACAAAGTTCACCAAAATCGCCCGGCCATCTTCATCAACTGAGATAAGCAACGTCGCTTGTGGATTGAGCGCAATTCGTGCAATATTCTTTCGATGCTCATAAGCAAATGTATATGACTTGTTGTTTATCAGATCAAACACACTGACCCGATTTCCAACAGGACTCAGAATAGACCCGCCATCAGGTGTGAACAATAAATTCCCCCGTCGGTACACAGTACCCAACAAATTTGACAGCTAAATACATCGATTAGCCTCCACACATCCTTCTGCTTCTCATTCCATGCGCACTTACCTTGAAATCTATGCTCATTGTGTCGGTCCTCGAATCCTGAAAAATTCAGTGCTGGGAACTTCTTACCGTTTATCGCGAACACAAATTTTTTTTCAGCCGTGCATGCAAAAGCACTTTTCTTTATCCCCGTTAGTCCCATCACCATTTTTTAACCTCTCAACATGGGACCGAAAAAGGGCTCGGGAACGTCCAAAAAGCAGCAAAAAGGGCACAATGATAAGGGAGCCGGGAACATAAGCGGGTTGGACGGCGCGGCCCAAAAACAGGCCCCACCATCGTCCCTCTCCAGCAAAATCCTCGACATGAAGTTCATGAAGAAGGCTAATGTCCAGCAAGAAGCAGAAAAACAAGCCGAAAAGACGAAGAAAATACACGACAGTTCCCGCTGGAAGCTTACTTTCCAGTCGGAAGACAAGCCCATCGCCAAAAAACACCGCACAATCAACTTTTCAGAACTTAATGACGACGACGACAACGACGATCAAATCAAAGGCAGAAGGAGCTGGGGAAACTTCAATAATAACATATCGGAAAAAGAAGAGCCATCAGGAAACAGAACATCTGACGACGAAGATACACCCGAAACTAATGAAACCGTCAGTGAGGACAAAGAAGCGACCTTAAAGCGAAAGAAATCCTCATCAAACGACAAGAAAAAAAAGAAGAAACAAAAGAAATAACCCACCATTATTTATTCTCCCCGTCATTTACTGCACTAATTGATGACCATAGACACTTCCTCTCTCGTCTTACTTCTTCAAACCCAGGGTTACGGGGTCGTGCAGAAACTATTCTGGGTCTGGATTGCAGGGGGCCAGCCCCCTGCACCCCCGTGGCTCTGCGAGGCTCCGACGAATAGAAAGAATGAACACTACCTAAACTCAAGCGAAGCGAGCTCTGGGTTAGGTTTGCAAGGGGGCATCCCCCTGCACCCCCATGGCTCTGCGAGGCTTCAACGAATAGAAAGAACTGGACACTACCCATAGCCTCGAGCGAAGCGAGCCCTGGGGGTCTGGGGGCGTGCGCCCCCAGAAAACCTACAACTGGGTTAGGCTTGCAGGGGGCCAGCCCCCTGCACCCCCGTGGCTCTGCGAGAGTTCAACGGATAGCAAGAACTGAACACTACCCATAACCTCGAGCGAAGCGAGCTCTGGGGTCTGGGGGCGTGCCCCCAGGAAATAGTTGTAGGTATTTCATTAGCAGTGAGATCTATTTTTTAGACTTCTTACCACCATTTTTATCTTTGGGGGTATCTATAAAGCCGCCTTTGACAAGGGCATCTCTCGCTGATGAATTGATGTGTTTGAATCTGTCAGGGCCCAGGTGTATTCCACCGTACCATCGACTGACGCATACGGCGACGTTCCAGCAGTCGGTGAGTTGCAGTAAATGCAACAACCGTCCTCCAGCAGCTGTTTCTCCGTCATCATCACAATCTTGGAAGGAGATGCCGTTCTCCTGTTTTATGCGCCATGCAGTCATGTTATGTGTGGCCTTTGCAATTTTCCTATCTAACTTCAATTTGTTGACCTTGTGGGCGGCTTCGTCCGCAGACGAGACTTGGGCCGCTCGTGCAATAAATACTGATTTTCGATCCACAATTGGATCTGACTCTATCCATCCTGCAAATATATCTTCCTCTGTAGCTTCAGCTTTTTCATTATCCATCGACGAGGGAGGTTCCGGGATTTCAGTCTCAATAGACTCCAACACCTCACGGCTGGACTCCAGGAAGTCAAACACACAAACCTGCCCTGAAACAAAAACATTGGTTAATATGTCATCCAGAAGTTGAAGGGTCTGTGCCTCATCCTGGCTCCTGGTTCGTACACATAGCAGATGTGGTCGCTCCTCGGGGTAGGTCGAGGAAAACGATACTTGGATCTTGGCATCCAGATCAGGAACAGTCAAGTCGTATATCAAATTCGACTTCTTCTCCATACATCCGGGATATATCGAGTTCAACGCTTCAACCTCATCTATTAGTTCTTCACTCATCCTCCTCCTCCAGGTATACTATCAACTAGCCCATAGAACTTCAATGAAATCTTAACGCGCATAGCGCGCACACTCTCATCTCTGATCCGAACGGTCCTTCAGAAAGAATTCAAAGAATTCCCTCGAAAGCAAACAATTGGGATCAGGTTGTGGACTCTCTTTAATCGTTTTATAGAGAAAGGAGCTCGATGAGTAATCCTGCATCGCAAAAGAACCTTCTGCAAAGCGGAAGAGATATCCTACCAAAAACAATGGCCCTACGGAGTTCATTTAACCCAGAAGTAGTTTTTCTGGGGGCAACAGATCCCCTGGGCTCGCTTCGCTCGAGGTTATGGGTGGTGCCCAATTGCTTCTATTCGTTGAAGCCTCGCAGAACCGCGGGGGTGCAGGGGCTGGCCCCCTGCAAACCTAACCCACAAGTGGGGACAGACTCCTGGGCCCGCTTCGCTCGAGCTTATGGGTAGTGTCCTATTCTTTCTATTCGTTGAAGCCTCGCATAGCCACGGGGATGCAGGGGGCCAGCCCCCTGCAAATCCTATCCCACAAGTGGTTTTTTACACGGAGGTTTGGGGTGTGCCACTAAAAGAGGTCAATCCCTGGACCCTGGTCTATTCGTACTGTATTATTTGCTAGATCTGTTATGTCTCAATCCTGGGTCTAGCTTTGTTCTTTTTTTGTCCAGAAAAAGAAGCAAAACCCTTGTTCTGCTCTGTAGAATGCCCTGGGCCCAAACCTTCCGCGAAGCGGAATCACGGGGGTTTGGGGGCTGGCCCCCAAAAAAAGACCAACTCGCTTGTAGCACACTTCATTCTCGCAAAAAGTCGGCGCCTCAGTTTGCAAAGTTGTTCCGTCCGGTCTTGAAGATCTGTTGTCGACTTACGGCGGTTAGAGGCTTTGAAGCTTGGAAGAATGTTGATCCAGTAGTTACTTGGACAGGATAGCCGCGGCGGGTCAGGAGCAATCGCTGGAATTATCCGATGAGATTTAGGTATCGGAGTCCTATAAGGTTGAGCTGGGGGAGCTCAGGGGTCCTATAGCCGCTCGCAGCGGAATCCGAAGAATGTGGGTTTTGACTCTTTGTGTTCAAATGTTTGAGTTTGGGTGCACTGGGTATTGAAACCGGATTAGATAACGCGATATGAGGTTTAGAAGCGGAAGATATATCATTTCACTACATATTTTCCAATATATTGTCTATGGAAGAGTACATTTTGTTGGGCTCCGGGAGATTTTTTTCTTTTTGTGATGGGGGATCAACGTTGCTTACATAAGCGATGACTAATCGCACAGTTTGACTCCAAAAATTGGTCCCGGATCTACCCCGAGTTAAAACGCTTCTTACCTCGTTGCACGCAAGACAGCTCGATGGAGCGGTAGATACGGATCAAGAACCGACTAAAGCGATGACTTCCACGCCGAATACAGCCGACAGCAAGGTTAGCAAGGGGCCCAAGAGCCGGGCAACCTCATGCGAACGGTAAGTGAGAGTTTGTTGAAGCCACGGCGCCACGCCGTATTGACCAGATCTGTGTGACGTTTATGCTTTTACAGTTTCGCTCCAAAGGTAGATCGCGACTGTGTCTTCTGAGAACAATCTTCTGTTCGTGTGGTATACCTTTCCACAACAAAAGGCGTTGTTCTGCTTTGAGGAGTGCTGCATGCTATGAGATCAACCCCAAGCCACTGAGGCTAGCGGTACTCTTTCTGAAAGGACACAAAAAGCATTTGTTCTGCGAAGCAAAAGTCAGGATCTTACGCTGCCCAAATCTCAGCGAAGCCGACCCTGGGGGTTTGGGGGCGTGCCCCCAAGAAAACGGACCTTGAGTTGACAGTATTCTTCTTTTTCCAGAAAAAGAAGCAAAAGCGTTAGTTCTGCTTCGCAGAATATCCTGGGTTCTAAAGTTTCCACTAAGCGGAGTCAAAAAAGCATTTGTTCTGTGAAGCAGGAATCAGGATCTTACGCTGCCCAAAGCTCGGCGAAGCCGACCCTGGGTGTTTGGGGGCGTGCCCCCAAGAAAATGGAATTAAGTTGACAGTATTCTTCTTTTTCCAGAAAAGCAAACAAAAAGCGTTAGTTCTGCTTCGCAAAATGTTCTGGGCCCCTAATCTTCCACGAAGCGGAACCGGGGGGGGGGGGTTGGGGGCGTGCCCTCAAGGAAACAGTACGACATGGCCTTCAGATTAAGATGGAGTGAATAATGCTAACTGGTTTTATTAGATGTAAGAGACGGAAGCAAAGGGTATGTTTACAGTTGTTGATGTGTGGGGAGGATGCTAATAAAGTGTGGATAGTGTGATCATAGGTTGCCGACATGCACAAACTGTCTGAAGGCAGGAGCAACGTGTGTACAGCCTGAAAAATACGGACAATTGGTGCCATTAAAGTGAGTGCAAAGCGTGTTTGTTGAATGGTGGCCAATGGAGACTAACCGGAGGTCTAGGGATGATTACACAATGCTGTTGGAGGAGAAGGTTGCTAAATTGGAGGCGGAACTGAATAATATTCGAAATCATGCACCTAGTCCGCATGGTAGTCAGGGACTGGTGCGTCCTCAGCCATCGGGTAATCACCATCAAACTCTGTCTCCCGCATCTATGTCCACACCACAACCACCAACTGGCCCTGGTTCCACTACAGATAGTAATGGTGGGCATCAGCCGTCAAGTCGACATGCTGTTAGTATATTGAATTCGGATCCTGAATCTGGTGTGGTGGCTCCGCAGAGTTTTTCCGTTGTTTCATCTTTGCTGCAAGACAACTTCTGGGGAAGGACTAATGCAGGTGCTGCACATATGCAGCCACACCAGACAACGGCGGTAGGTGATAGTACTGGACTGCTCCCAGACTACAACTTTGACGAATACTTGAAATCTCGACCAATTGACATTCCGGATGAATCGACGGGAGACACTCTGTTGGAAAATTATCTCAAGATACAGGGGAAGTTTTCTTTTATGGACAAGAACACCTTCATCAAGTTACATCAGGACCGACACAAGGTACCGACCAACCTCGACGACCCTACCTATCGATTCAACAGTTTTGTTCTGTTCAGTATTTATGCTCTCTCAACTGTTCTTCAGCCACCCTCGTGCGTAGCGGGGAAGTCCTTTTTAGAGCCCCATCGCTATTATTCCACAGCTCTGAGACACGCTCGACTGTGCAAGTCCAAAAACCAAATGTGGCAGATCAAGGCGCTTTTAATTTGCGCCATGTATCAAATGCGAACTGACATTGACCATGGCTGTCATTTTGACATGGTCAATCGTTGTATCAAGCTATGTGCTGAAGTCGGATTGCATCAGAGCAAGGAGTTTGACCAGCTAACTCTGTATGAACAGGAGATGCGCAAGCGACTGTTTTGGTCTGTTTACGGCTTGGAGAGACTGTATGCCGTGTCCACAGGTCGCAAGTTTGGGCTTGAAGAAGAGGAGATTCTACTAGACTTCCCCGTGGATTTGGACTTTGATGATTTGACTGAGGAAAAGATTCGACGAGCGCGTAATTCTCAACATGAAACGCCAGATGTTACAGCTATTACCTTCACCAAGCATATTTGGAAATTGAGACGGTTAGAATCTGACATGGTTACTGCAATCTACCGTACGGACCGTCCAATGCAAGAGCTCTTCTCCAAGGTGGATTATTATCTCGCTTCGTTGAAGAATTGGAGAGAAGCTCACAAGCCATTCACCACCAGAGAAGAAAATGTTGCTTCAATTGCATATGCCAAGGGTGTACGCCTTCTTTTGCAGCCATTCTTAGCAAGCCTTGATCCTGACGGACCCTTGTTCAAGAAGTGTGTTGTTGAGACTGGTAGGATTTGTGGAGTGTTCCGGGATTTCTACCGAAAGGCAGAAGAAGGATATACCACCATTGCCATGCATACCAACTTTATCGCCGGTTTGACATTGATATACTGTCTGTGGTTGTCCAAGGATACAAACTTCCTCCCCATCTTGGAATCGATAAGAATCTGTACCACTTCGCTTTACATGCTGACCGAACGATCCAAGCTTTGCAAAAATTATAGAGACACCTTCGAAAACCTTGTCACTGCCACTATCAAGCATGTCATTGAGAACCAGTCTGCTAGATTACAGGCCAAACCGGAAAGCTCTGCCGGCACAAACCAATTATTCTCGGCAGATTCCTCTACCTCAATTTTCCAAAACATTGTCCCAGCATCTCGACAAGCCAACCTATCAGACATTCGGCCAATACCATCGGTCTCTAGCAACTTCTCTAATGGCACACCGTCGATGGTGGACGATGTTAAACCTGACATCAATGTCTTACGTGCTAACGACGACCCGATGCGTGAACAGCAGCCTCCAGCCACTACTGCCAACGACTCATCCTCTCCAATTGTTGCCAACACTCCGTGGGCATACGGCGCTCAAGCCATCCTCCCCCAGGTCCCACTTCCAAATTCTGCAAACGCCCCGCCCAGTAGAGAATGGCTCGATGCCTGTGGCTACGACGACACCATGTATAATATGATCCAAGATATTTCATCCTGGACAAAGGTTTCCGGTGAAGCTGGATACGACACCCAAATCCCAGACAACATGTGGACTAATTTAACGGACTTCAGCTTAACTTAATTATCATATATCACAAAATGTATTTATATCGGCGGTACTTTTGATTTTGGCAATCCCCTCCAAACACCGTTGGCCTCCCACGTTCTGACGTGTGTTGTCCTTGGCTATTCTGCCGACCACCATGCTCCGCAGTAGAGCCTTGCATGCGAGCGAGATTGACAATATATCCTAAACCACCATTTCCGGCACTCATCGTGTTCGCGAAAACTTTGTCCATTAAACATTAGACCCGCTTCGTTCTTTTTAAAAAAAAGAACCAAAAACATTAGCTCTGCGAGGCTAAATTGAACTGATCCCAAACCTCGGCAAGCCGACCCAAGGGGTCTGGAGGCGTGCCCCCAGAAAACATACCAACAACTTCTGTTCTTTTTAAAAAAAGAACATAAAGCATTAGCTCTGAGAGGCTTGGGACTTCCAAACCCCGTGGTTCCCTCTTGGAAGCTTTCGAACCCAACGTCCTTCTGCGAAGCAGGAAAGCATTTTTTACTTCGTTTGCTGGAAAAAGAAGATTACAAATAGTATATATAGAGTAGGAAAATAATTAGTCGCTTTACAGAGATGAAAAAGCTTCTAACAATAAAGTGAATGGTTACTTAAGCAGCGCGAGCAATGGGTTTGATTACGTAATCTAACAGTAAGTGCTTAGTCAGCGTCCAGCGGTAATTAGAGACGGGCAGACCGAAGTGGGAGTTTATACCAACACTTTATTAGCCTTACCAAAATGGCGACGGAAACGGCGGATAGTCTGAAGGCCAAAGGTGAGTGATAAGGGCTTTGTTTGGAGCAACAGGTCTAACTGATGTTAGGGAATCAATTTTTTAAAGAGGGGAAGGTGAATGATGCTATAGAGTTCTATTCACGGGCCATTGAAAAGGATCCCACTGTTCCAGCACTATATGCAAATCGAGCACAATGCTACTTGAAGTTGGAAAAATGGGCCGAGGCGCTGGACAATTGCACTGTGGGTTTGCAAAGCGCAGGTTCTAACACAAGTCTGATGACAAAGCTGTACTATAGAAAGGGGTTGGCCGAGAAGCAATTGAAGGACTTCAAAGCCGCACGAGCCAGTTTCGAGAAAGGCATTGAGTTAGAGCCGACTAACGACTCATTGAAGAAGGAGCTTGATTCATTGGTGTGGGCTGAAAAGAAATCTGCCCGACGAACGCGTGAAAAGCAACCAATAAGAACGCAACCACAAAAGAAATCACTCAAAATACCCATAGAAGTGGTTGACAAGCTTCCTAGTATTTATTCCAACACCCCAGCTCCAGCATCCTCTACGAAGGAAACAAGAAGGGCAAAAAGTACTTTTGAGCCGCCGACTGAGCCTCTTTCTCAATTCCTCCTGACTCAATTGCTGCGCTCTTCTGAAGTTGATCTCCCTTATGTGTACGACTACATCTTAACCGTCACACCAAACACGTTCCGAGACGTACACAGCTCGTCTGGTATAAACTATGACGTGATAGACTTTGTTCTGGACGCCATAATATACAAGGCCAGCGAAGCAAGCGAGAGTATTGACTGGGTCCAAAATGCGGTCCAAATTATCCGCGCTACAAGCACATGTCCAAGATTTGGAATAGCCAAAGTGTTCACTTCGTCCGAAAAAGTACAGTCTGCCCTCAAAGTCCTTGAGCCAAAGATCTCGTCCACTCTCCATGCTGAAATAAAGAAAATACTAACCTAGACGACTCCGCACTACTAATACTGTATATTATTCATGATTATCGTCAACTTCCTAATGGCTGTGTTCTTGGGGGCACGCCTCCAAACCCCCGTTGTTCTGCTTCGCGGAAGGCTTGGGACCTGGTGTCTTCTGCGAAGCAGAACAAACGCTTCTTGCTTCTTTTTCTGGAAAAAGAAGAGACTGGGCAACTATTTGTACATGAAAGATTGGTCTGTGTATATTATCCGATACAGAGTAAATGCCAAATCAAAAGCCAAGTCGTGATAATTAGGTCTGTTCCTTGTTAGCCTCCTGTTTAATGACAGGGATGGGTGGTTGTACTATCCCAGGATAGAATGAGTCTACCAATTCACAGAGCTCCATTCTAATGTTTTGTGGAACAGATGGGGGTCCTAGCAGAGCTCCTAGGAACAAGAAAAGCACCATGAAGTACAGGAGGCTATACTTTCGAAACAGTCGTTTTCGTCGTTTCCTCAGCCGGTTTGGGAAGATTGGTGAACGTACATGACGACCTGGGTTCAGCCAAAAGAGGACCAGAGTATGCCACTTGTCAACGTAGGGTATGAACAATATTGGTGTTTGGACAAACAGAATAAAGTGGCCCAGAATAAAATCCATAGCGAAAAGACTCATCTCAACGACTTTGCACAAAAGCTCGCGTCCGGGCTGGCTAGCCATTCGCCACCCAAGTCCAATGGACGACCATCTTCCTGACCACCAAACTCGGTTGGAGTTGTCATTTTTCATTTCTCGTGTCATAAAGAAGACCAACAAACATTTGAAGAAGAAGCTTTGTACCAGCAAAGATGCTACCAATCCAATCAACGTGTTTGGAAGGTTCCAACTCTCCAACAACCAAAGAAGCTCAAAGAACGCAACATGGTTTATCACAGAGAAAAAGTGAAGTATAGAGGCAAGTAATGCAGGTATTCGTTGCCATTTCCTGGATACCAAACAACAGATACTGCAAGAGATCACAAACGACACAAGCAAGAAAATAAGGTTAACAAGGATTGGCCCAAACGACACTACAGCCAGTCGTAGTAATGGATTCGTCGGGTCTCCATTCTTCAAGTTCACTTGGGAATTGACATATAGGTATGGTATGACCACCGCGAGCATGAGCACAAGTGTCCCAAATACTTGAGAGAAAAACTTGTTGAAGAAACTAGGACGCTTGATATCCTTTGACACCGTTTCTGATATCTCCCCAAAAGTTTTCACCTTATATCCGGTAATCTGCGTTCTTGTCGAACGTGTGTACCCAATCCAAGAATTATGGTGCCATTTGATATTCCCTCGAGACAGCCAACGCATGAACTGCCGATAGTCCAAGAAGAAATCGACAACTGAAAATTGATGAGGGTTGTAAAGCACAGGAGCCAGGCAAAGTGCAACGGTGGTCATCCAGAACCACAAAAGTGATACACTCCACATTGTTAAGCTGACGAAGATGAGTATCAGCAAAAGCCTCACACCAAAATATAGTGACGTACCAGCAAACCTGCTATACAGCAGAGTAAACGATATCCGTGTCGTCGCAAACCCCCTCCCAGTTGAAATGTATTTTGCCCCTCCCAGTGATAGATCATGTACAAGGGATTGAGCATAAATCTGGCAAACAAAAACTTCAAATAGCGGTGAAAGCGAACCGAAATGCTTTCCGAGACGCGTGATTGACCTCCAGAATCCTCGTTCAGTCAGCTCTTGGACAAAGAGTGGAAGGAATGATATGAAAAACACCACAAAAATAGAAAGAACACATCTTTGAATCCATTTGAAAACTGGAATCATGTTTTGACAGCCAATTGGATGATGAGGGTCAGTAGTAGGTGCATCCTTGTCATATTGACAAATAACAGCTCCTCTAGCCAGGGCTGCCAAGTTCAATGACACCAGCAAAAAAAGCTCAAGTGAAACAACAATAAACATGTTGTTAATATGGAAGCCGGGATGCGCGTAGTAGAATGAAAGAAATCTGTCAAGGGGGAGTTTGGTTCCCAAGTAAAAATATTCTCTTGATAGCATTTGTTCTCCCATACCCGCACCTATCTTTGTGGTGAAATTTAGAATTGATCCAAATCCCAAATCGCGACCTTTTCCACACTGATTGAACTCGCAATGCTTGATTCGTCCTCCTCTCAATAAAGCGTTCATTCCAGCATAAATGTCCTCATTTAAATGGAGCCCCTTTTGTGCCTTGGAAACACCACCTCTGGTCGTCATGAATATAGAGTTGAGGAAATCAGGGTGTCCATAATGGAGCTTTCCGCCAATTTTTGCAAGTGTACGGGCAAATAAGGTGCCAAATGTTTGTTCTTTTCCAGCCGCTACATCGCCCAAAACTCCGATGTTTTCCGAAAATACATACTCCCTGGCTCCTAAGATTGCAACTGGTGCGGACTTCTCGGGCCCATCCTTCTGGTTAACATATGCATATGGGTGAGGTCTTGGACCCATGTCTTCAAATTCGGCCAATACGCTCCTAATCTTCAAACATTCTTCCAAGTAATTATCTTGGTTTGCATCCACCAACTGAATATACTCACCCCGGCAGAAGATCAAGGCGTGGTTCTGATTGTCACTTTTTCCATCACCAAGAATCGGGTTTCCTGAAAGTCTTATGCGATATCGAGGCTTCCGCTGTCCATTTTCCATAATCTCGCATTCGCCATCAACTAGAGCTGAATAGTACGCTGGTTCAGCCCCAGGTTGGTCAGGGATATCCTCCTCCAAGTACGCAACGTTGATTTCTGGATATGCTCTCAGCATCATCTCCTTGTCTTGGATTTCGCTCTGCGTAAACTTGGACATTCGCTGGATGGCCGCAATTAATCGAAACTTTCGTCGCGCCATGTTCACTAGCTCTCTTTCAAGCTTGGGCCCTTTTGGTTTGTCTGGGATATGCTCAAGGGTCTCCACGCTATAAAGCAGTTTGATTGCTCTCGGATAGTTCATGAATCCGGATATGGTTCTGTACAATGTTTGCGTTCGTAGCGATGCCCATAGTCGTGTCCGGAGAACATATTCTGGAGATGATGACTTGAATCCGATGCAATAATAGGGCAATTGAGTCACTTTTTCTGTGGGAGTAGTATTATCTTCATCGCTAAAATCTTTTGGTAGTCCTCCGTCGTTTGCAAGCCCCATTGTATCCTTAACAAAACAATCCCACTCCAATGGGTGGAGCTTCTTGAGATACTCTAACAGAGTAACCTTGGTATTGTCGTCCTCTTCTCGAATAATCTCCCGCAACGAAAGAATAATTCTTTCCCCGTAATGAGGTACCAGTACTGTGAATGCTGGCATATTTTCAACCGGGAGCGGTTCCGGTATAGGTGTGGACAATGACTGTGCAAAGAAGGATATGCGTCTTTCTGCTTCACATTGGCTCTCAAACAACGAAGTCTTGAACGATTGATCTTCTTGGGATACAAAGAATGCAGGCTCAAAAAGAATCTTTTCTCCGCCCTCGGGGGAACGTTCCTGGTGATAGACCAATCGCTGCACTTGTTCCAGCGGAAGCAAATGCTCCCTATACATTGAGACGATAACAGCATTCCATATTTGAGAAATCAAGTGCTTGGATCGATACTTCTTGGTTAAATGCCGGGTGAAGAGAACCTTGGAAAATATTCGTTTAGGCAGCCGAGAATAAATATTCCTCCATGGTGTCCAGATTGACGCCCCGAGATAAAATGACCGTGCCACCGAAAACAGGGTATTGAAGATAATGTACCAAAGATAAGTGTCGAGGAAGAATAGAACGAGGTCAGTAACAAGCATCATTCCGAGGACAACTGAGGCTTGATGATTGCAGAGCCATGACCCCAAGTAAACATCTCCGACACAGTTGGGATGCTCCATCACTGACAGCTCTCTCACGGGATCCCTCAATGATAGAGTCAAAAAGAAATATGACTCCACAAACTTCGCTACAAAAATACAAAGCCAGAGCCCGTACGAGATGAGTCTGTCGTTACCCTTCAGCTTGTGAAATGCCCCCGTGAAATAAGTCTCTGCCAGTCTGTCCTTGCTGTGGGGGCTCTTGAGTCTTAAAACGCTTCCCAATGGCACAACGGTATAGACCAACACCGTAATAATGGAGAGTGTGAGTTGTATGATAGCAATTATTGTGGCCAATTCATCCTTTTCATCCCATGGAAAACTTATAAATATATAAGCTGTCGGTCCAACCACCAATGAAAGGTTAAATAGGTATCCTAGTATCCGTACCACCACGCCCTCAGCACCAGGCCATTTTCTAGGGACAAAGGTCAACTCTGCAAATGTCCCAATCAAGTTGATCAGAGGGGCTATTCCACCTCCGGCAGCAATTATGGACCATCGTATTTGAGGTGGTGGTTCATTGTTTTTGGTGTACTGATAATCCACAGTATAAAGATACGGGACGTTAAACGAGGTGTAGAACCAAAACACACAGATGTGAATGATCCAGATCCGGTTAAAGTTGACTGCCATGTGCAACCACGATCTTGATTCGCGGTACGTTTTGTAAAAAACTTTGTCCCACACTACATTCTTCAGTTGAGGATATCGGTCCTCTGGTCTCAGGCCCAATAATCGGGTTCCACTCTCGGTTACCAAACGTTCGATCCCCTCCCGATGCCAGAAAAGTTGGTTCATGTCATCATATCCAATTGTGTCCTTGTGGTCGTGTTCTTTGTGAACGTAGCAGTTGTCCAACTTCTGATAAAGCTGGTCTCGGCAAAACTTGTAAAGCGGGGTAATCACTGTGTCTAAGAAATGGCCATCATATGCTCCACCTCCGTCAATTAATGGTATTCTCTGAGCAGCATAATAATCGTAAGCACACTTGAAAATAAACGCCAAGCATTCTGGCATAAACCTCACTTGGTTAGCCTCTCCCCAGCACAACAAGTACAACACCGTCTGAGAAACACGTTCTTCCGGGGGCATCTTGTTCATCTTTGCCATCCAATTGAATTCCAAGCTTTCCATCCCAAGTGGCGACATTGGTATGGACTCCCTCTTTGGCGGTTTCTCATTGCTCGGCTTTTCCATGTACTTGTCCATCGGCAAATGGTCCTCCTCGTGTACAAGCTTGGAAGCAAAAAACCACCTTCGGTAATTAGCATGTTCTCCCCCAATATAATCAGCATGCAACGTCACTAGCGCCATTTGTGCCCCCATTCGAGATGCACGAGAGTCAAGTAACATCATGAAATATTCAAACATGTTCTTCATGCTATCATACTGAAACCCGAATATCTTCCTCATTGAATGGAAAATCTCAGCTATCTGTTCAATAGAAAGTGGCGGCTGTGATTCGGACCATGCTGGAAAACTGTCTGGCTTCCAGTCCACACCAAACCGGAGCCGCTTCTCTCCTTTGTAGTACTTCTCATCTAGAGAAGGTGACAGTGTACCGTCAATAGATTTGAATGCCGAATTGAACTCATCATGATTCACATGCGGTGTTTGAAACCCATGTGTGCTCTCTTCATAAACTGCAGTATCTGGCCACGGCGTTTCGGTTTCTATAAGACACTACAGTCAGCAAGGAACATCGACCTCAGAAAGGCTTTCACTCACCTTCGCTACTCGACCCGGGTCCACTGGAATAGCTTCCCATCGAAATAAGTCCGCTAACCTCTTTATCCATTCCCTTTGTCGTCTCAAATTCGTTCTCATCATCAAGCTCACTCTTTTGCTTCTCTTGGAAGTCAAAAGAATCACCGGGATCCTCAGCAATCAGTTCTTCAACTTCCTCCAGCTCATCCACCTCCTCATCACCCACCCTAGACTCTGCTTCAAACGGATTTCCCTCCATCTCAATTACCTATATTCTGTTAGCATCCACATCTGATAATCGTTCCAGACCTCTCCTACAATAACCGACCGTCTTCTATATCGTGTGTGGCGATCAAAACTTATAAGGTTTTCCCCCTTTGTTTACATTAGCTCCATTAAGCTTATTCTTGACTACCCATCTTTCTTTTCTTGATTTCCACCAGGGCTATGCCCCAGACCCCCCTCCATGAGAGTATTGTTTTGAGTCAGATCCCCAGAACCCTTAGCGGGAGTTTTAGACTCCACATCCTTTTGCAAGCCATTACAACACTTTTTGCATCCTGAACTGGAAAACCAGGACTGTACTAGTTGGACGAGTTGTTTTCTTGGGGGTACACCCCCAGTGTTCGCTTCGCTCGAAGTTATGGGTAAGGGTCTATTCGTTGAAGCCTCGCAGAGCCACGGGGGTGCAGGGGGCTAGCCCCCTGCAATCCTAACCCAGTAGTGGTTTTCTGGGGGCATGCCCCCAGACCCCCTGGGCTCGCTTCGCTCGAGGCTATGGGCAAAGGTCGGTTCTTTCTATTCGTTGAAGCACAAACCGTAGCTGCTGGTCAAACCCAACCCCGGAAATAAAAAGCTCTATGATATATGTGAAACCCCATGCGATATGGATAGACCCGTGCTCCGAGTACTAGGTTTGCAGGGGGAGCCAGCCCTCTCCCCCGTGGTTCTGCTTCGCGGAAATGTTGAGTTCCAAGTTCTTCTGTGAAACAGAACAACGCTCTACGCTTGTTTTCCTGAGGAAAAGAAGAGAACTTCGTTAGACGAATTGGTTTATTTGAGGCAACCCAGAATCTACTATTAACTTTTGCCAGGTTATGGAGCAATAGACGCTTTCCGCTAGCCGGACGGATACAATCTTTGCTCCTCTTCCAGAATAACCGAGACCAACTGGATTTCCGTGAAGCGTAACAACGATCCTTGCTTCGTTTTCTGGAGAAAAAAGTGTTCTACAAACTAAACGAACCGACTTTCGTGTACTAGTGAGCTTCGGGGAAAAGGCCGGAATTTCCCAAAACGGAAACGGCGAACTTCGCCGGCTTATTAAGGGTTCTTTGGATCCTTGAGAAACTTGAGAGGTTCATGAAGCTTCAAATGATGAAAATATTCATTAAAAAACATAATATCTGGCCGGGTGTCATTAAGTGATGGTGGTATCGGACGTGTAGTGGTGGATACAACATCGGCACTATGTGGGATGCAATGACGGTCGTCCAAAACGTAGCAGGATGCTAGAAAAGCTTCGGATAGCATTTCTAATATCGACCAGCATAACGTAGGATGCTGGAGGACGGCCTCAGCAATTTATATCCTGTTATTTATGTCTTCTCCACGACAGCGGATAATTATTCTGTGTGACATCGGGCCGAGGCGCGTTGTTGCATCTCAAAGCTTTTAATGAAAATCCCACATCACAGGTTCCTGCGTGCGGCTGGCACACGATTTTTCCCCAACTCCTACCACGTGTCAGTTTCGACCCCGTTCTCCAATTCAATATGTTCAGACTGGTCAATTGATATGTATAAGCCTGTAGGACCCCTTTTTCCGGAGTTTTCATGCCAATTACGGGTAATAATAACGGTTCGGAGACGGCCGTGCAAGAGACGTTGTTGCAGTTATGCAAGTAATGTAACAGTGACACCACCCACTCTAATTTCTTTTTCCGCTTATCCCACCGGCCGGTAGGCCGGCTCCTACTGCAACCGTTACGCTGATAAAGCGTCGTGGGAATAAAGTATAAAAATGCCATGGTAGCTGGTTTTAGATATCCTCCAGAAAGAAAAATGGAGACTACTACTACCACCTGTACCTCTACTGTTTCTCCTCGAGTTTTTGACACTTCTGCTGAGGGATGCAAATATGTGTCTGATTACATTATCAAGAAGATCAAGGATTTTGCTCCTACCCCAGAAAAGCCATTTGTCCTCGGCCTGCCTACGGGCTCCTCTCCAGAGCCAGTCTACGCCAACCTGGTTGCCGCATATAAGAACGGCGTGATCAGTTTCAAGAACGTGGTGACCTTCAACATGGACGAATATGTTGGTCTGTCGCCATCCTCGGATCAATCTTACCATTACTTCATGTACAAGCATTTCTTCAACCATGTCGACATTCCCAAGGAAAATATCAACATACTAGATGGCCAGGCCGAGGACGTGGAGAAGGAGTGCACCGAGTACGAGCAAAAGATCAAGAACATTGGCGGCATCCACCTATTTATGGGTGGAATCGGCCCCAATGGTCACATTGCATTCAACGAGGTCGGCTCTAGCAAAGACAGCGTCACTAGAAAGATCTCGCTAGCCGAGTCTACCATTCAGGCCAATTCCCGTTTCTTCAAATCAATGGATGAGGTCCCACGATATGCTCTGTCTGTGGGTATTTCCACCGTACTTGGCGCAAAGGAGGTCATCATCCTCGCCTTCGGCCAAAACAAAGCAAAGGCTGTCTCCCAATCTCTAAACGGTGAAATCTCCTCCAGCTGTCCTGGCTCCTTCATGAGACTCCACCCACAATGTCAATTCATATTAGATAGAGCTTCCGCCGTCGAATCTAAGATCTAGATTAAGTAATTTATTAACCGTTACGACCATTCCTGTACCTAGATATATGTTTTTTTGGGGGCACGCCCCCAAACCCCCAGGGTCGGCTTCGCCGAGTTTTGGGCATGGAAATTCCGGTTTCTTTGTTGTAGCTTGAACTTAACGCCATGTATACCGCCACAATGGCGAAGCGAGCCCCTGCACCCTCGTGGCTCTGCGAGACTTCAACGAATAGAAAGATAGAGCACTACCCATAACCTCGAGCGAAGCGAGCCCAGGGGGTCTGGGGGCGTGCCCCCAGGAAAACTACAACAGGGTTAGGATTTCAGAGGGTCTGGCCCCTGCACCCCCGTGGATCTGGGAGGCTCAACTAATAGAACGAAACTTTACGACTGTTTGCTTCTCGCTCCTTGTATGGCCGAGTTTATAGCACTGTCTTTACCATTGTAAACAGAGAACCCAGGTATAGTTTTCTGCGGGCACGCCCAGGTCTCGCTTCTCTCGAGGTTATGGGTCTGTATTCGACGAAGCCTCGCAGAGTCCCGGGGGTGCCGGGGGCTGGCCCCCTGCAAACTTAGCGAGGTGGGCGAGTCGGGTAATATTTTAAATTAGTTATATTATATTGAAATGTCCCAACGCGCACAGCGCGCGTTAGACGAAGCGTTGAGTGTCGTCGTTATCCAGATCACAGTCGAACATCGATTAAATGTACCGAGCGGGTCTTTGGACGGTAAAACGAGGAGCAAGATGTCTTTATAGGCCGGTATATGTCAATGTAAGGACTCTTCGATCTGGAAGACGGGTGTTTTCGACCCAGCAGCCAGAGGTGGAAGGGGCTGGCACGGAACAGGAGGCGAAACCGTTACCCAAGATTGGTGAGGCGTACAAGAAGCCTGAGGACCAGAAGTCGAAAAAGGAGGAGGGTTCCTCCAAAGGTGGTGAGGCTCTAGATGCACTATTGGAGGAGTCTCTGGACCCTCGTGATGGAATAGACAAGACCAAGCCACAGCAGCAGCCATCGCCGTCGTCATCTGAGGGACAGGAGGCTGTGAAACCTGCGGAAGAGGCGAAGGAGAAAGCCAATGAAGGAGGAGAGAAGCAGAAAGAAGAAGAAGAGGGAGAGAAGGGTTTAGAGGTTTATACGGAGGAGGACCTGAAGACGTTTCATCATTATTTTGATACACAGAAGATCTACTCTGGGCTCAAGTATTCTGGGTTTACAGACGGACAGGCGGAGGTGCTCATGCTGACTGTCAAAGACATGTTGGCAATAAGGCTGGCGAAACTGAAGGAAAACTCGTACCCCATTTCCGCTGCCGAGAATGAGGCGTATTTATTTGAGGCTGCGTGTTCAGAAATCCGCAATGATATACAGATTGGCCGTCAGGCCCAGGCGGAAGAGTACAGATCTAGCCAAGTTGCGCTGCAGCGGGATGTGGAGATCCTACAACAGGAGATGAACGAGATGATCTCTACACTCAAATCGGAGGTCGAGATGGAAGTAAACGAACGCAAAAACTCGACCAAGGCAGAGGAAACTACCATTGACCTCCGAATACAGGAGCTCAACAATCGCATCACCATTGACATCATCTCGGACATCAAGTCAAAAATAGAGGCCCTCCGTTGGCAGACCACCCGTCGGGGCCTGATAGCAGTCTTGATGGTAGCCTTTGGCATTCTCATGGCCACATCAGCCACCAAGAAAGAAGAAAAACAATCCAAAAGACGAGAACCAGTGTCTGTCGTCGACGAATACCAGGTCCCTGTCCTGTCCATCTCAGAAGTTGACGACTCTCTCGTGGAAGATCGCAATGTTGAATCTCTAAATTCAAAATACCCTCCTCCCAAAAATGGGAAACCCGGTATCCCTGACTCTGAATAGACCCCTCTTGCATGTATTTATCTCCCCAGCATCCAATTTACCATTCACACGCTTTTCTAGCGTATCTATCTACCAACAATGTTCTTCTTTTTCCAGAAAAGGATCAAAAAGCATTTTTTGCTTCGACAAAGATTACCCTCACTATAAAGCTGCGTTAGATTAGCAGAACTTAGTCTCCATTTTTCTGGGGGCACGCCCCCGGACTCCCAGGGCTCGCTTCGCTCGAGGTTATGGGTACTAGTTTTCTTTTCATTCGACGGAGCCTCGCAGAGCCACGGGGGTGCAGGGGGCTAGCCCCCTGCATAACCTAACCCAGAACTGTTTTTTAGACTACAAATGGCCCAGAATACAATAAACTGGCCCCTAGTTGTGTCACTGAGCACTACAAGCCTCGCAGAGCAAACGCTTTTGGTTCTTTTCTGGAAAAGAACAGGTCTTATATTGGGTTATTTTCATCCAGGGTTGGTATCAACTATTCTTCCGCGAGGCGGAACAACGCCTTTTGACTCTTTTTCTGGAAAAGGATACCATCAGACAAATATAAACGGAGATAATTCGGTGTTTTTAACAGGATAATATGATATAATATGCTAAAGTTTATGCTTGAGTTTACCAGTGGCCATCATTGCAAATCTTTCCTGTGGGTAGCCATGGGAGAACTTGTTGACTCCGCCGAGGACTTCCTTGTAGTTGTTTTCAATGAGGAACTTTTCCATTGGTCCACGGATGAGTTTCTTGATGTCACCAACGGACTCGGTATGAAGACTGTAAAAAGTGTCTTCAATGAGTTTTTGGATAGACTCGTTGAACTCCTCGGTCGACTTGTAGTCGCCCGACTTGTACAATTTGTTCACAAACCCGCGTTGGTACAGCTCGTCCGCACGAATGGCCTTACTGGCCAACAACGCCTCATTTGCCTTTGTGAGTCCAAGTCTTTGAACGAGAGTGTAGCTGGAGCCACCCTCGGCCACCAGACCGAGGTTAGCGAACGGGGTAAGCAAGTACGCGTTGTCAAGAGCGTAGATGAAGTCTGCATGGGCAACAAGAGCAGCAGAGAGACCAATTGCCGGCCCGTTCATGGCGATGACCAGAACCTTTGGATGGGTCATAAAGGTCTCGGTGAGAGAAGTATTTCGGGCACCGAAAGTGGAGAACCAGTATTTCTGCTGCTCAAAGAATGCTTCCTGGTCAGTAGCATTATCAGGAATTTCAGGGCCTTCGGTAGCACTCTTGACGTTGGCCCCGGCAGAAAAGAACTTGCCAGTGGACTGAATCAACGTAGCCACAGTGCCCCGCTCCTGCGCAGCCTGCTGAACCAGTCGATTGAGCAAAAAGTACCCATTCAGGTCCAGCGCATTGTAGTTCTTCGGACTATTCAACGTGATCACCGCAGTCCTGTTCTTCACCTCGTATTTAATCAGCTCGCCGGACGACATTTTCTTGCTTCTTTATATCTGATGCTGCGGATCCAGTGTCTATTTTATATTAAGTAACCCCAGCTTGACCTTTTGCGGGGCGTCGGAGGTATTCAGGTCCCGCACCCCCAACGTCGCGCTCCCCGCGCATAGCCGAGCCGAGGTATCATCACCTGGCGTGTATAATAGCCGAGTATATACCCACTTCACATATATATACGAATGTACATACATGGGTCCTGAATGGGTCGGCTTGGTTCTCCAAACCCTCTTGTAAGTTCGATTGTTTTCTGGGGGCACGCCCCCAGACCCCCTGGGTCGGCTTCGCCGAAGGTTGGGTTCCAACGAGTCTTCTGCGAAGCAGAACAACGCTTTTTGCTTCTTTTCCTGGAAAAAGAAGGGCTGCACTGGCTCAATTGATTGATTTCTGGGGGTACGCCCAGGCCCCCTGGGTCGGCTTCGCCGAGGGTTGGGCCTCCGGACCTTGTGCTAAGTAGAACTGCTATTGTTTCTTTTTTTTGCGAGTTTTTTGCAAAAGAAGAGTATAGGTATGATGAATTGATGTATATATTAGTAGGTTGATATCTTTCTTGGATAAATCCGCGAAACCGCTGGGTCGGTCTTGCGGGGAGTGGGGTAGGAAAATTGACTTCCGCGAAGCGGAACAGCGTTTTGTCTTCTTTTTTGGTCGGTACAACGATATAAAGTTCCACCGGGGTAATTGACACAGTTGTAGTAGTTATCTAGATCTGGCGGATTCCTTTGCGACGTTCGGCAGGTTCCTTTATTACTAGCCTTGTCTCGTCAAGGCATGTCTTCTGTAGACCAGCTAGCTTTCCTAGAAACAACGATAATAATATTGTTAAATTTATAATTAACTAACTTTTTCACTTGTCCGTATTGGATTATATGTGACGAGTGGTATATATTCCAGTCGTGGTCGGACTTCATTTTATTAACTAAACCAATTGGGTTAGGGCAGTCCTTCTTTTCCAGAAAAAGAAGCAGAAAGCGTCGTTCCGCGAACCCTCGGCGAAGCCGACCCAGGGTGTCTGGGGGCATAAGCCAATTAAAGATAACTACATGTCGGATCTTCGTCCGAATATAACGGATGTCGGTCTATCGGCCTCCGATCTAGCACTAAATAATTTAATTGCTTGGCATTAATTAGATTGATTAATTGTTCATGGATATAGAATAATCTACATGCGATCAATTAACTTTTCCGATTTAGATAACAATTATAATGAAATACAATCATCTCAACATGTACACATTTCGAATTCTTCAAGACCGGCCGCCCGTATATATATACAAATGGTCTAGATCTAGCTAGCTTGCATATATATTGTAATATATATATTATATATATATATATATATATATAGATTAATATATATATACCAATTGCAAGCCAACTAGCTATATATAGTAATATATTTACGTGCGTACGTATATACATGTACACATGTACGTACGTATACACAGCTCTATCGCTAAATATGTACCATGATCCATATATATATCGATATCATGATCATGCATATCTATATCGCTATAGCTATAGCTAGGTTCGGCGAAGCCGACCTAGGGGAGCTGGATCGGAGGCATGCCCTCAGAAATCAGTCAATTGAGCCAGTACAGCCCTTCTTTTACCAGAAAAAGAAGCAAAAAGCGTTGTTCTGCTTCGGAGAAGACCCGTTGGAACACCACCTTCGGCGAAGCTAACTCAGGGGGTCTGGGGGCGTGCCCCAAAAATAAGCCAATCTATCTAGCTAGTACAGTCCTTCTTTTTCCAGAAAAAGAAGCCAAAAGTGTTGTTCTGCTTCGCAGAAGACCCGTTGGAACCCAACATTCGGCGAAACCGACCCCGGGGGTCTGGGGCATGCCCCCAGAAATAAAGCTAGCTAGACCAGTCTTTCCAGAAAAAGAAGCAAAACGCGTTGTTCCGCTTTGCGGAAAGAGCAGTTGATACCCGAACCTCGGCGAAGCCGACCCAGGGGGTCTGGGGGCGTGCCCCCAGAAAACAACTCAACAGTGGATGGGTTAAAGAATTATGCTAACTTGTTTTAATATAAAAGATATGTGAGTTGAGGGGATGGGAGTGGCTAAATCAGGGGAGGAGGAGGCCGATCGATAAGGGCGGAATGCAATGTGATAATACACTGTGGGACCTGGGAATGCCACCACATACGATCGTCGGGGCCGGTGGAATGGGGCGGCACGTTTTTTTACCTTCAATTAATTTAACAGGGGTCTGGTACGCATATGCCCAGGCCCATACATACATGCGATAAATAGCTACCACGTCGACAGGGGTCAGAACCCCTCTCACCGCATGTCAAGACCCCGGATAAGACCAAACACACGTACGCCAGCAACCGGCCAGACAGACGCCCGGACCCGTGAGCGGAGACCAGATCATTCACGTTCTTTCTCCGTCTGTAGCCACGACCGACTGAGCAACTGGCCCGCCGATCGACGCATGCTGCGAACCCCTGAAGCGGAGCTCACGCACAACCGCCACCCGATGCTCGCCTTACATACATACGACTCCGAGACAGACATATATAACTAACCCAGCTACAATACAATCCCTTCTTTGATCTGACCATGTTATATATACGAACCAATACATACATCCCATCAGCCGCTCCGCCGGTTGCCGGGACAACAAAAAAGTAAACAAACGCGTCTTTTAGTGCCTCGTCGGCATGCGTCCGACACCAACTGGTAGACCTACTAAATGCGCTGCGACCCACGTACTAAACTAACTCGTTGACCTCTTCTCTTCTTTTCCAGAAAAGAAGCAAAAGCGTTGGCTCTGCGAGGCTTACACGAGTCTAATTATATCTGCATTCTTCTTTTCCAGAAAAGAAGCAAAAGCGTTTGCCCTGCGAGGCTTGTTTCGAATCAAGAGTGTTTGCTACCGTAACTACAATCTAATATATATACTCTTCTTTTCCAGTAAAGAAGCAAAAGCATTGGCTCTGCAAGGCCTACTTCAAAGCAATGGTATATGTTACCGTGCTTATAATCTATTGATAGTCTTCTTTTCCAGAAAAGAAGCAAGATCGTTAGCTCTGCGAGGCTTATAGTTTTGCTCACCCGGTTTTCCTGCGCTAAGCGGAGCCACGGGCTCTGGGGCTGAAAAAAAATCGCTTCGAATCAACGTAACTATAGCCTAATGGTATTCTTCTTTTCCAGAAAAGAAGCAAAGCGTTAGCTCTGCGAGGCTTACGTCGAACCAATAGTTTTCTCACCCCAATCCCTCCGCGAAGCGGAGCCACGGGGTCTGGGGCTGGCCCCAGAAAAAAAAAAAAATCCACTTTGAATCAATGTAATTACAATCTAATGATATTCTTCTTTTCCAGAAGAGAAGCAAAAGCGTTAGCTCTGCGAGGTTCAACGAATAGAACACTGCCATAGCCTCGCGCAAAGCGAAGACAATAGTTTTACTTACCCAACTCCTCCGCGAAGCGGAGCCACTGGGTCTGGGGCTGGCCCCAGAAAAAAGCTAGAGGGCTAGTAGATAGTTATAAGAGGGCTAGAGGGCTATATACGGGGAGGATGGGATGGAGCATTCCGGGGGATTGGGGTGAATTTCTTTTGGTAAGCTTTGTTCGATGCGCAATGTGCAGCGTACATTCCTGGACGCCTCGATCTGGAAATTGCAGGTCATGTGATCACGCATTTTTGCGCGCGTCGTGTACCACGCCTCATAGTGCGGGTATATATAGTTTTGGGTGGGCGCCCCTTTTTCGTGCCGCCCGTTGCACACACAGAGTTAAGGTTGAAGGGTGAGTTTTGGGTGCGAGACAGGCAGCCGGAAACGTACAACAAGGCTGGTTTGTGTAGCTAGCTAGTGTTGTGTTTGTTGTTTGTTGTCTGCTATTGGTCCGAGCGCCTTCCTTTCTAACAGGTGGTTTTAGACAGATAATAATACGTTTTTCCCGAAGAATTTTTGAGGGACTGCGACCAAGACGACGATTGGACTGATATCTGCGTCGCCTATACGTTGTACTGTGAGCTAGACACTGCGTTTGTGAGGTGAGTTTAAATTTTTGCTGCATGCATACAGCGTTTTTGATATTAACCTTTTTTTGTTGTTTTCTACAGACGACTACACTATGTCCAACCAATCTCCCACCAAGGATCACGCGAAGGGCTCGCTTCCGACGCTTGATTCCAACCTGCTAAAGTCCCTGAATTCGGTTCATTTGCCGCCGCCTCCTTCTTCGGCCAATCAGAGCATTATGTATAATAGACGCAGCAGCGCCGACCCGGGCCAGAGCGAGTACAGCCATCATAAGGACTCTTCTTTTGTCACGCCGCTGTTTATCAACAAATCCAGTGGCAGTAATAATCCCCTGGCTGACATTTCTGCGAACCCTGTGCTCAACACTCCGCCGCCTTCGCAGCTGCGCAATGCCAACGTCCAGACCCCGACGCTCCGGGGTCGCGACGACAAGGAGAACCATCTCATTTCTCCTCCGGTGCATGCCAATGTTCCCACAGCCCAGCAACAGCAGCACTACCAGCAGCAGCAGCAGCAATTTCATCACCAACAGCCTCAGCCTCAGCAGCAGTTTTACCATCAACAACCACAACCTCAACCACAACAGCAGCAGCAGCAGCAACGAATACAGCAAGCTGGAGGAGCCTCTACGTCCAAGACGGTAGTGGAAAGCCGGCCAGCACCGCCACAATTCAGGATACCCGAGCCACACGAGATGCCGCCGTTGGTGGATGATGGAAAGAAGCCACCTTTTTCATATGCAACGCTTATTGGGATGGCCATTCTGCGATCGCCGAAGCGAAAGCTGACGTTGGCCCAGATCTATCAATGGATCAACGACACGTTTGAATGGTATCGAAATTCAAAGTCTGGCTGGCAAAACTCGATTCGACACAACTTGTCTCTAAATAAGGCCTTCAAGAAACAGGAACGGCCCAAATCGGACCCTGGCAAGGGCAACTATTGGTTAGTCGAGTCTGGCTGTGAGCATCAGTTTATCAACGTCAAGGCGGTTCGAAGGGCCTCCACTACCACCACCACCACCACCCACCATCATCATCATTCAGCTACTTCCACAGGTTCTGGTCCTAACGAGCTCACCTATTCAACCTTCCCAGCAGCAGCAGCAGCTACTACTACTACTACGAATAATTCTAGTACCACCAACCCTAACCCAGCCACTACGCGCCATCATGCAAAAAGCGCGAGTGCCGCCGCAGCAGCTGCGGCTGCGGCGATGGCCGCATCGTCGTCTGCAAAGAATAGCAGCAGCAGCAATGCAGCGGCCATTGCTGATAGACAGCATGAGCATAGCTCCACTGACGAGGAGGTTAATGACGACGATGGAGATGGCGATGACTACACCACCTTCCCACCACCACCTCCACCAATGCTGCCCACGAACAACAACAACAATGGCGATAACGGTAGCAGCTGGAGCAATGAAGAAACCCCTCTGAAGCGGTGCAACACGGCCATCGGGCTGCAGCACTTTTCCAAGACCAACTTCAACGTGGAGTCGCCACTGACGAAGCGAACTGCATCTAGTCTGGACAGTGATTTTGAGACCTCGGCCCCCTTCAAGCGTCAACGACTCTTTGACGATGCACCGTCATGGGGTGCACCACAGCAGAACCAAAACACTCCCATCATCCAGGAGTCTCCTGGTGGACACAACTACATCACCGGTGGCGGACAAGGGCTCATTCTGGGTCCTCTCAAGCCATCCACCATGCTCCCACCACCCAACAGCGCACAGAAGATGATCTCGCCCAACACGTCGCTCAGAAACCATCGTGCAATGGTCAAGGGCCTCACCTCCCCGTCCTCGATGGAGTTTGAAGACACCCTGGACTCGCCCAGCACCCGGAAGATGTACAACTACCAGCAACACGCGTTCATGTCGGCAGAAGACGACGACGCAGTGTCCCGTGCAATCTTCGGCTCGCCAGACAAGCGCGAAGCCCGGCGACGCCAGTACTTTGAGCAGTCCGGAGTGATGGGCTTCGACGGAGCCGAGAGCGTGACGGACGTGTTTGGTGTCGACGTGTGCGACGTGGTCCGCAGAGCTATCGAACACGGCGACCCGTCAAACAAAAACAGTAACGACCACAGTGACGACGACGATAATGACAGCGACAACAACGACCAACCTAACCAACCTAATAATAATGACAGTAACGCAAACGACATTATCCGCTTTGATTCACCAATCAAAACCCAAGGGAACGTCTTCTCCCCCCCAAAAATGGTACGAAAAAACACCGCCTACTTTTAATGCATCTTTTTAATATTTATACCCTCTACTCCCTATTTATATTCCCTTCTTACCCCCACTGGTTAATATAGATTTTACTTTGGCTTGTCTATCTCCGCTGGTTTATTTACTGGGGGCACGCCCCCAGATCCCCTGGGTCGGCTTCGCCGAAGGTTGGGTTCCAACGAGTCTTCTGCGAGGCAGAACAAACGCTTTTTGCTTCTTTTTCTGGAAAAAGAAGGGCTGCACTAGCCCAGTTGGTTTATTTCTGGGGGCACGCCCCCAGACCCCCAGGATCGGCTTCGCCGAGGGTTGGGTTTCCAACGTGTCTTCTGCGAAGCAGAACAACGTTTTTAATTGACGAGTTCTGTTACACTGAGCACTAACTGTTTCTTTTGGGAGAGGAGATAAAGAGTAAATTGTAGATAGTACGAGATATGCTAAAAGGAGGGGAGGTGGTGGAGTGAACATGCTAGAACATGCGTGTGTTTATCAGGCGATTGAACAAACTACCGGCACTCCGCGGTTTACAGCTCTGTCTTGGAGTTTGATTTCATTTGAGCTTGGATCTTTTAGTCGATTAGTAAGCGAAGGGTCGGGGAAAAGTATATAAGGGCGTGGCTCCTACTTTGTTCCTCCTCTTCTGCCTACTCTGTAGCCTCAACTAAGGGGGCTCTGTTATTCAATTGCGGCTGCTAGCCTCTTAGACAGAGTTGATTTTCCGTGATACCTAATAATGAAATGGAATTCGGTTTGTTTGCTTCCATCAATAGTTTACAGATTAACTATTCGTTAAATAATTTATCATGCATGTTTATAGTCCTCTGTAAGTCAATCTACATCAAGTAGTCAAGTAGGACATTTTGTCGTATTCGCATGTTGGATGTTACTTAACAAGGTAACAAGGCCGGAGTCCTCTCAACAGATTTGAAGATTAACTACTATATATCCTAGTTTACAAGCAAGCAACTTCAACTTAGATGCCAATGGTCTAACCCCCTGCACCCATGTGGCTCTGCGAGGCTTCAACAAGTGGAAAGAGTAAACCATTACCCATGGCCTCGAGCGAAGCGAGCCCCGGGGGTCTGGGGGCGTGCCCCCAGAAAACACTATTCTGGGTTAGGTTTGCAGGGGGCCAGCCCCCTGCACCCCCGTGGCTCTGCGAGGCTTTGACGAGTAGAAAAAATAAACTGTTACCCATAGCCTCGAGCGAAGCGAGCCTAGGGTGTCTGGGGGCGTGCTCCCAGTAAACAGTTCTGGGTTAGGATTGCAAGGGGCCAAAGGCTTAATCGATAGCTTACATGCTTCGTATTTCGTAACGCCAAGTGCGCATGTTATTAGGGCATTTTGGAGTGAACAGAAGGTCCTCCTATACAATGCATGTGTCAACTAGTACAAAGCTTCCACATTAATTAGCTCGAAGATATAAACCCAATTGGATCCATAATCTGGAGCGACGATCGGGTCAGGTCCGCAGTGTATTTTTACGTACATGTATTGAAGGTTTTAGTGTGTCCTCTCAAGCTTTCTCCCGTCATTTGCATTTTAGAGACAAAATCTGATTTCATTCAGTGGACTGGAACATAAATTGTAACCTGATAACTTGATCGAGTAATATACACGGAAAATCGTATTAGCTTTCTTTTTGTCCAAGAGAGAGGCAGAAAGCGAAATTTTTCTCCGAAAAGGAAATATACCACAAGTAGATGTCGATCTATTTCTCTCTTAATTCTCTTTCGTTCACTTTCATGAAATGATGCAGCAGGGGATTCATTCTTATCCACAGAATGCTTAGGTTATGATGCGTTCAAAAACACTACCAACTCTGAGCACATCAAATACCACTACACGAAGAGCCATTCGCAGTATAACCTCTTCGGTATTACTCCTGCCGGACCACAAAGGAAATATGGGTTCTTTTAAAAGACGGTCGAAAGAGTGGCTCGTCGCTGATGAGTAGTTCATACAAAGCCTCAACGACGACGTGTTTTCTAGATGCAGTTGAATTCCAGCTAGTTCGTGCAAATAAGAAGACCCAATATTTGTACTGTTTCGCTGAAGTTAGTTGATAACTGAACTCGGCGAAGCCGACCCTTGGGGTCTGGAGGCGTGTGGCCAGAAATAAACCAATTGGGCTAGTGCAGTCCTTCTTCTTCCAGAAAAAGAAGCAAAAAGCGCTGTTCTGCTTCGCAGAATACTGTTTGGAACCCAGCCTTCGGCGGAGCCGACCCAGGGGGCCTAGGGGCGTGCCCCCAGGAAACGAGCTTTGTGGAATCTATTAATCGCATGGTTTGAGGGACGATATCGTCGTGTTTAAATAAAAATAAATTAATCGCTACTGGCGCAACCGCGACATCCACAGGTGATACATTGGACGGGCTTTGAGTCAGTTAACTGAGCTTTGGGGACGCGGCAGATACAGGTTGAGCCGTGGATATTTTCTTTGGCCTGGATACAACGGATGCAGCAGAGGTTTTCATAGCCTTGTTTCTTCCATTTGGCGATGAGGTTGGCGTCGGCGTATCTATTCTTTAATAGCCACTGGTACAGTTTGGTTGAAATGGCCTCTTTCTTATAATACAGGTCGTAGACATATCGCGACCGTTGGTGGTGTATTTGGAAGATCTCGTGTAGCGATTCGTTGTTTGATTTGCCTTTGGATGACTTTGCCTCCGCTACCACAACGCGTTAGTATTCATAGTCACACCTGTTGAAGAAGATGCTTACCGTCCTTTAATCGGTTTTCATACTCAAGCAGCGTATCTTCTATTTCGGAAAAGCCCTCGGGCGCTTTCTTTGTCCTGCTGGTTCTTATGCTGGGCATGGTGGAGTCAGTGTTATGAAGACAAGATTATTGGGAGGAAGCAAAAATTTTGTCGAAAAAATGAATATGCTAATAACTCCTCATATAAAGCACATTTAAAGCTGAAAGTTTGGAAATGATAAGTTTCTAACCCAGTGATTACAGAAGAATAGTTAAAATTGCGAAAATTTCAAAAAATTAGGCCGGGTTTGCAAAAAAATTTTTTTTAGCATTATTTTGAAGCTATAGGAAAAGTTCAAAACTTTTTCGAAAAACTCATCCTTTGTAGCTCAGTTGGTAGAGCGTTCGGCTTTTATGACCGGCACTCTAAGAGTGACAAAGTCGACCGAAATGTCCAGGGTTCGAGCCCCTGCGGAGGAGTTTGTTTTTTGTTCCCGCATCCTGTAGTTGCCATGGCAACGTATGCTGCTTGCCAGCTAGCATTATATAGCTAATTGATATCGATATATATATATATATATATAGGATCGATATATTGCTCGCGATCAATTCTGTCAAGCATGAAACGTACCTCGATCGTTAATTGCTTAATTTCTTTTCCTATATTCTTCGAAAGAACTAAAACGATCGATCGATATACTTCCAGAAAAAAATATTGGATCGATGGAGCAGCTTCAACCGGTTACAGCAGTCAGCAGAGTGATGCATCGACAGCTAGGGAGACACAAGTTTTCTTTCTCTTGCAAAGTAACTATGGTGGTTTGTACATGACAAACTTCCCAGATTATCAGACATACGATGTGATGTGGATAGTGACAGCATTCCTGTGCATGTGTGGCAAGATTGCATTTGAAGTTGGAATATAGTCGGCACGCGTGAAGGTGACAATCATTGTTATAGAGTGGATTATTTGAACGTTGCGACGATCCGGTTATCATTTCAAGTGATTTTGAAAATGTCGATAGAAATCCAGAAAACCGGGTTTTGTGCCTAGAAAGATGCTCAATGTGTGTTCGGTAGACGAGGTTCAGTGCTGGAATGGATGCCGAGGCGGCAGTCCATCCTTCAAAGAATTATCTCATACACTAGCCGCCCAGGGTGTAAAGTCGCACTTCTTGCCGTTGCATCACTCTGTTCAGGCTCTGCGAAGCTTCAAAAATAGAACGCATAAATCACTTCCCATAACTCGGCGAGGCTTCTACGTAGTAAATGCTAGCATCTTTCTTACCAGGGAGTTGGTAGGTAAGTGCAGACGGCACTTGCTGATGGCAAAATCAGTACGATGGTTGGCTGAAGGGAATGATAATGAATCTGACAAAAATCAGAAATGCCTTAAGTCGTTCCTCCGCGAAATTGAAAAAGATTTGAGAACGAAGCTGACAAGGCGGAAACAAATGCCCTATGGCGTTACCAACAGCAGGGAAAAGATTGATTCTTGACGACCCCAGCAACCTTAATATATAGTTAACGGTTTTTTCTGGCGCTCCCAGACACTCAGAGCTGGTTTCGCTCGAGGTTACGGGTAGTGTTCTATACGTTTTATTCGTTGGAGCCTCACAGAGCCACGGGTGCAGGGACTGGTCCCTGAAACCATAATAAAACATTAGTTTTCTGGGGCACGCCCAAGGATCCCAAGATTTGCTTCGTTCAACGTTGCGGCGGTGTTCAGTACTAGAATCCCTACAGTCTATTGTTGGAACAGAAACTTCCTGGGAGAGTTCTGCCCTTGCACCCAAGGGTACACTTCCCCGAAGTTTGGGTATTAACATTCTTGTATGAAGAAATACATTCGCTTTTTGACTGCGAGTTTTTGAATAAAGAAGAGCGCAGCAATTTGACCCCAGGCCCCTACCATTGACTCCGTCAAACTTGGTGACTAACTTCTCTTTTGAGAAGCAGAAAGAATGGATTTGCCTCCGTTTTTTTTAGGAAAAGAACACTGCCTTGGAAAAAACACAAACATGTGGGCTCCTGAACAGCTTGGGTTTGCTTCGCCGTGGTTCAGAGTGAGAAATACGTCGCTAGTGTTGATCCTTTCCTTACGGGGCCACTGGTACATTTACATTTGAGAGCAAGTTATGTGATTCCCCTCTTTGCATGCGAAATATGAAGGTACAGCAGATTTTACACCATTTGGGTTCCATTTTCATCTATTAGTAATATCCTTTCACTAGAAGAAAGACGTTAATAGTGTTTTGGGAGACATTTCAGAACCAGCTTGTATCGTGATATTTTTCTTTTCAAAACGTGCTTGGAAGATCCTCTTACATCCATACACGGCGAAGCCGACTCGGGGAGTTCGGAGGCTTGAACAACAGTAGATCACTGGCTTCTTTTTCTTCTTTCTTCTTTATTTCTTTTTTTTAAAAAACCGTTTTAAATTACTCATTATGATGAAAGTGGATACGTGGGGCAAATCCGTGCGGCTGCCCCCTATGCGGGTGAAATGTCTCAGAGCCTTGTTCTAAAATAAGAACATCGGTTTTTAGTTTTCGCGAAGCGGATACAGTGCCTCACTCAAGCAAACAACCAACCCAATAGTAATTCTTATGATCTTAGAAAAAGGAAGCAAAGCAAACATTGTTGCGGACAACGACAGACTCACACACAGCAAAGTGCCTGGGAATTCTATCTGTCTATTAGTATCCTCTTTCTCTAGAAAAAGAGGCAAAAAAGCCTTCTTCCGACTCGCAGAAGACCCATTTCTGTACCCGAACTCGGCAAAACGGACCCAGTGTCAAAGGCAGGGTGCCCGTGCCACCAGAACCAATTACATAGCTTTCCGAACCTGGAACACTGTTCGTATTGCAATATTACTTTACTTTTTTTCAGAAGAAGAGACAAGAGCGCTAGTTCGAGTTCGCTAAAAAAGGCAATTTACTTGATCAAACCTCCGCCAAGAAGACCCTCCCCCACATCTCACGTGACCCTCTAAGTCTACTCGTTGAAGCCTCACAGAGGGACTATCCCCCTGCAAATCCTAACCCAGAAGTAGTTCTCGCTTCGCTCGAGGCTATGGGCAGTGTTCTGTTTGACATTTGACATTTAATCAGTTTATTATAGAGTCGCCAGGCGCACCCACTTGGAGTTAAACCCGGAATAAGTCACGAAGACCAAGCCAGACTCTTATTCCAATACATAAAATTATTTCTAATTGTTCTTTCCATTTCGTGTGCTTTTACACTTGTTTGTCCTTTGCTTCCACTCATCATCTCCGCTTTAGCGACTCAGTCAGACCCGGATTCAGAAGAATCAGCCTGCTGTGACGTAGCCTGGGTTGCTTCCAACTGCCTGCTACTAGATTGATTGATTTGGCGCACTTCGAGCTTCGCTGTGTCATGTTTTCGTCCAGTCATGATAAACTCCGCCATTGATTGGAGGCCTTTCTTGGTGTTCAGAGGCTTCAACGAATAGAAAAAACAGAACACTATTAGCCTCGCAGAGCCACGGGGGTGCAGGGGGCTAGCCCCCCCCCCCCCCTGCAAACCTAACCCAAGTGCTTTTTCTGGGGCATGCCCCTAGGCTCCCTTAGTCGGCTCCACCAAGGTATTCAATTGTAGCGTATGACCCCTCTCAGCCGCAACCAGGGTCTCAAAAGACGTTGCGTTGCTTGGCGGAAAACCGTTTCTTTACCATACCTCCGCGAAGCGGACCCAGGGGGTCTGGGGGCGTGCCCCCAGTAACTGGTCATAGTCACGGTACCCGGGCTCGGCGAAACCGACCCTGGGGATCAGGGCAAGGAAGTCAATATGATAGCTTTCCAAATGAGGACTGTGTTTTACCCAGACCTCGGCGCAGCCGACCCAGGGGTTTGGCACAGGAATAGTGTGTTTTGTGAGGGTCTGGGGGTAGTTGGATGTGGATGTGATGCATCTCCGCAGATTTCCGCATGCGTATACAGGGGTGCTTCTTGGGTCACAGGACCGGTATACCGGTTAGTGCTGGGTGGCATCAATGGCAGCGACGAGCGCAAGAGCAAATGAAGCAAATTTGCTCACGAGGGGTTTTACATAAAACTAGTAATCTGCGGGATGAGAAGGTTTGACAGAGGTGGTGTTAGGGTCGGAGACGTAAGGTGAGGTACCGATTTCGTCGTGATGCATGCATATTAATATTTTATTTTTTGGCGTGGTTCCCCTGGACAGCTTAGTCAGCAGGTGTGCATAATTTCCAAACGATTCCATCGCCGGGTGGAACGACATCCGAGAGGGCCCGAAGACCGATCCTGTCGATCGGGCCCCAGTGGGGTAGCCAAGCGGATGAGGGCTGGGACTGCGACAGCGGATAATCAATTGTCCTAGACAGTGACTGGGGCCGTACAGATATATATCTGGTGGTGGCGGAGGTTTGGCGGATGGTGATGGTGAGGCTGGAATTAATTTTTGTGCCTCCCGAACGTCCCGGCTGAAGATCGGCGCAACATTGCTTTTTCTGAGACATCCGTCTGGTCCGATTTAAGGTCCGACACGCCGAAAGAGAGGGCTACTATAAATACGCTGGGTCCCCCCGTTCATGGGACCTGTTTCTACTCGCCCACTACACTACCACTACTACTACCTACTGGTTTATGTTATGGAAGAGTTTTAATCTATAGAATGAGACGCACTCTGTTTCTACTGACACTAGCCGCACCAGCGCTTGTGGCGCTCGCGGATGAACACCCTCACCACCATGAAGAAGAGGGAGAGATGGTGGCGTCTATGAAGAACATGAGTGATATAGAGCCATCACCCAAGAGCATGCATGGAGGCCATCATCACGGGATGTCGATTAAGGACGACCCGAATCTTGAGCCCCAGCAGAAGCTGTATTGGCAGCAATACAACACCACGTCGTTTCTGAGTGCAGACGCTCCGAACAAGGGCTTTCTCTATACACACGTCGCATTGACGCTGCTTGGCTGGATTGTGGTGTATCCAGTGGCTCTGATGCTCTCTACTAACAAGAATAATAACAAGGCCGGCCTGTTTCTACCTGTGCAGACGCTACATTCTGCAATGGTCCTTATCTCGCTCCTTGCTCTAGCCATTTATGGCGCCACCGCGCCGCGCGACCTTTATCCCAACAACGCCTACTCTAAAATGTCAGTGGCGCTATTCTTTGTGGTGATCCTTCATTGGGTTTGCGCGGTGGGGCGCGCCCTCGCGCATTGGGCCCTGCGCGCCTCGGCTGGGTCTCCGCTAGATGGGGCTGATTATGTGTTGGCCCGTCATTCTCAAGACTCGGGTCTGGGCTCCATCTCCTCCTCCAACAACAACGGCAGCAGCCATCGTCGCAACTCGTCCAGCTTTGCGAACCACAATGGTCCGTATTTGGACGACGACGACGCGGAGGTTGATGAGGACGACGGGATGCTGACGTTGGGAGAGGATGAGGACGTGGAACGGCTGAGTCCACAGAGCTCGACGACGCTGGTTGCCACAAAGTATCAGGACCGGCTCATTTCGCGCATCATGCAATGGAAGCACATGCCGATGCTTGTGTCCAAGTTTGGTGTTGCTGCAGACACTATTTTCAGCCTCATCAACCGGCCGCTGTTTGTTTTTGGGTTCGCCTATCTCCTGACGGGTGCTGCGACCATGCATCGCATGGCCATGGGCAACAAGGTGTTCAACATCTTGGCGCACTTTATCAAGGGTGGCGTCTTCTTCCTATTTGGTCTGTTGACACTTTCACGATATCTGGGCTGCTTCGCCGACCAGGGCATGGCCTGGAACATCCGTCCGGGCTCTGAGCTGGACCCAGATAGCGACCCGGAGAAGGAAAAGTACCGTTTCCAACGTGGTGAGCCACGCGGTCTTCCTCGAAACCCCTTGCAACGCTGGGTGCTCGACAAGCTCAACTTCCCCTCCATGGAGTTTGTCGAATCGTTGCTAATCTTCATCTACGGCACCACCAACGTGTTCCTTGAACGTCTGGCTAATGAAGACGGCGTCTGGCATCACAAGGATCTCCAGCACGCCTCCATTGCCTTCATGTTCATCGGTGGCGGACTGTGCGGCCTCATTCTCGAATCCTCTGCAATCCGACGTCTTCTCGCCGGCGTTGTTTCCTCTGACAATGACACTACCACTACTGGTGCAGAGGACCAGGATCTGGCCCAGCGCATCCGCAACCGCATGACCATCAACCCCTTCCCTGCGTTCATTGTGTTCTGGACAGGCGTGCTCATGTCACAACACGAACAAGAGTTCGAGCTCGCCACGTCCATCCACATGCAATGGGGATATCTGTTCAGCGTCGGTGCCCTCTTCCGACTAGGAACATATGCCCTTCTCTACCTCTCGCCACCACAGACCACAAAGCCATCCCGCCCCTTCACCGAGCTCATCACCTCCTTCTGCCTCATCTGCGGCGGCATGGTCTTCATTCAGTCCAACATCCAGACCGTCCAAGGCATGATGTACCGCGGCCTCGACTCAATGTTCACCCTCAACGTCAACGTCGGCATTTGCGCCCTCCTCATGGCGTGGGAAATGGTTGTAATCTCCTTCAAAGCCTGGGCCGGTAAACGTGGCCTTTAATGACTAATGCTATCTAATTTAATTTTATTATTATCTGCAAACCTAACACAGTTGTTGTTTTCTGGGGGCACGCCCCAGACCCCCAGGGCTCGCTTCGCGAGGCTTTGGGTGATGATCACTTCTTTCTATTCATTGAGGCCTCGCAGAGCCTCGGGGGTGCAGGGGGCTGCCCCCCTGCAAACCTAACCCAGAACTAGTTTTCTGGGGGCACGCCCCCAGACCCCCTGGGCTCGCTTCGCGAGGCTTTGGGTGATGATCACTTCTTTCTATTCGTTGAGGCCTCGCAGAGCCACGGGGGTGCAGGGGGCTGCCCCCCTGCAACCTAACCCAATTGTTGTGTTCTGGGGGCATGCCCCCAGACCCCTTGGGCTCGCTTCGCTCGAGGTTATGGGTAATTCTGTGCTTTCAATTCATTGAAGCCTCGCAGAGCCACGGGGGTGCAGGGGGCTGGCCCCCTGCAAATTAACCCAGTTGTTGTTTTCTGGGGACACGCCCCCAGACCCCTGGGCTCGCTTCGCAAGGCTTTGGGTAATAGTCACTTCTATTCGTTGAAGCCTCGCAGAGCCACGGGGGTGCAGGGGGCTGGCCCCCTGCAAACTTAACCCAGTTGCTGTTTTCTGGGGCAAGGCTTGCTTCGTCCGAGGGGGTGGTGACTGCGAGTCGTCAGGCCTTCTGGCTTTGCTTCGCGGAAGGTTGAGTTATGTACTGACGTAAAATAACCATTTCTTCTAGCTGTTAAATTACACAACACCTGATATTTAATACTTCTCCATGGCCAAACTGTTGCTATTTAGGCCCATTGCATCCTATATTCGCCTTAAAAACGAGAGCAGTAATGGTGGAATTAGTAATTATTTGGTACTTGCCTCTCTAGTATCATTCAAGTACAGAGACGAACGACTGCTAAAGCATGACCACAGTCCAGAGCCAAGATTTTGGAATAGGAGGGTTCCTGAGTTAAATCTTGTTAATAGTGTATATAGTTGAGCCTCGTATCCCGGGCCGACTTTCTTTTTCTCATGTAGGAACAGTTATGTGATCAACAACCATGCGGCTGAACCCATATGCATATATCGAGCCGCACTATCATTTCCTTCTCTGATTATATATAGCCGTGCGTGGCGTTAAAATTCCCTGCAGGATACAATGTCACATAAAACTGGGACCATTTTCTCCTCACGACAAGCACCGTTTTAAAGACAAAATGATGTGGTTTGGGAATTACAGTGCTACTGTGACCTTCTAGCTAAACTGGTCTGTTCATTACTGCCTACATTGATGAGGAAATCGTATCATCAAATTAGCCCCTTGGATAGAGTGCTTTGAAGAACGGTCAATTTGGGACCAAAATGGTGAGGTTAGTTGGTCAGTGTCCTTTTTCTAGAAAAAGAAGCAAAAAGCACAGGCTTTTTTTTTTGGGTAAATTGGGAGCTATTTTACCAGCGTCGTTTGTTTCCTGGAATTGGAACCACAGGGAGACTGGGGCTGTCCCTCAGAAGCCTAACAAATCAGAAACAATCAAGCTCGCTTTGCCGAGCCAGGTTTAGGTGTGGGCCACGACACAAAGAATCAAGCCTTAAGGACTAGCGTTCAGCTAAGAAACGTCAGTAAGTTTGTGAAGCCGATGTTTATAATAGCCGTCCATGAATACGAAATTCCTATATATATTCATCGAGTTTGATATTTTAAGGTTTGTATGATTAATTTGAAAAATGTCTCACAAAAGGTTGGGACTGCTCCTGAGTTAGCTGTTTAATTCTTGACATCGCACTATTGAAAATTTTGAAACCAACAGCACGACTTTATTTCGCTCAACTTTTCCGGAAATTTAGAGCTACAAGTATTTCGTTTCCATTTGAGGTAGCTGATTTTTTTTTTCTTAGCATGGAACAAAGGAACTCGAGAACACAGTAGTTCGGTTTTTAAAAAGAACCAACACTTTAGCTCTGCGAGGCATATACCGTTGGTCTCATGAATTAAACATACCTACTGGGTACCCTTTTTCAAGGCTGTAACAAAGCAGCTACCTATATCGACTGTTTGGTTTCTTTCGGGTTCAAGGCAGCATTGAATTGGTCCGCCATCTATGAATCCTTCAAACAAAGTGGTAAGAGCTTGGAAAAATAACTAAACACAAGATGAAAATGATTATGGAAGGGCGTCAAATGAACATTGTCCCATATTCGGGGACAAAAAGCACTTGTTAGTCTAACAATGATAATGAGATTTAGGTAACGAATCAGAAGGCACTGGTCCTCTTCATGGAAACTCTGGCTGTTCGAAAATTGAACCAAGGATATAATGGGGTCAACCATATATTACTCCGTCGAAGTTTCTTGAAACAGACGCTTTGGTTCTTACTCGTAAAGAAAAACACTAGTTGAATTACTGATGTTCCTCTAGATCCAGAAAGGAAGCATTGACCTACTTCGTGGAAACCCTAATCTTCGCGAACCACACGACCTGAGTGAAGTCAATTCTATTCGTCGGAGCCTCGCAGAGCTACCGCTTTTGGTTCTTTTCTGGAAAAGTACAACCCCATTGAACGAAGTTTATCCTTTTTGCACAGAAAACAGTGAAATTTCTAGTCTTCGCCACCGGTCCATGTGAAGTTCACACGCTATTCATCTTTGGAGCCTCGCAGAGCTACCGCTTTTGGTTCTTTTCTGGAAAAGAACAACCCCCGTTGAACGAAGTCTATCCTTTTTGCACAAAACAGTGTCCATGTGAAGTTCACACGCTATCAACAATGGAGCCTCGCAGAGCTACCGCTTTTGGTTCTTTTCTGAAAAAGAACAACCCTGGCGTTGTGCGAAGACTAGTTTGGACGGTAATTAGAAGGGAAGTTTATTATACTGGGAGATTATTCTTTAGTGTATTGGTGGTCATCAACGTCATCAAAGTCCGAGTTAAGGCGGGTGGTAGCCTCGTCGAGGTTGCTTCTTCTGGAGGACGAGACGGAGCTCGAGGAAGAGGAGGACGACAAGGCTGCGGAGGTGGAGGACCAGGTTGATCCGGTCCAGAAGGATTGTGCGATGGACAGGGCGATGTATTGGACGCGGCCCTTGAGGGTGCTTTGGTTTGATCCGTTGTGTGGTCGCAGGTTTTGCTGACGCACGAGCTGACGAGCGTATGCAAGAATGATGAGGTTAAAGTATAGTCGAACCAGCAGGAAGACAACCGTGATTGTGATGGTGGTCGCCGTCTCCTGAGGCAGCGATGCAGACTTGTTGATGGCATTACTGTCCGCCGCAGAGTCCCGTCGATACACATCTGCGGACGCGTTGGTGGCCATGGATGCAGCAGCAGACGTGGTCACGTCGCCACTACCAGAGGACGACGATTCCGACCCACTGGCAGCAACAACCTTGGCCTTCTCCGTGAACCAGTGCACACAGAAGTAGACGCTAAAGCCGACGCTGCAGAGCGTGTCTATAGTGTAGAGATATGCAAACAGCACCATGCGAAGCGCATTGCGCGTGTGAATGGTCTGGAAGGCCATGATATACAGCGGCAGGGTCACCAGCGAAAGAATGTTCAAGATCCACTCCATCACCGACAGCGGATGGCCCGTGAAGATGGACAAAATACCGTAAAACCCGCTCGCCTTGTTCAGCAGCCCAATCGCTATTATCAATTCAGCCCCTAGATGGAGCGGAAAGAAAAATAGAAACGCCTTGGGGACAATAGATAACCGTCGCTTCATTTCCCCTTAATGTTATTATGTGATGATGTTTTGGGAAAAATTTAGAGAGCTTTGTCCCAACTTACCCGTCCCTTCCGATCGGTCCGGCTCGTCGCAAAACTAACCTCCGACTTCCGGCCACTAATTTAACCAATAGAACCAATATTAGCTCAATTGCCAGTCATTTTGAAGTAAAATACACATAGAAGACCTTTCTGAATAGTATCCCGGACCCATAATATCGAGCAGGGGTCTGGGGGCGTGTCCCGTGAAAACAAGTTGTGGGTTAGGTTTGCAGGGGGCCAGCCCCCTGCACCCCCGTGGCTCTGCGAGGCTCCAATGAATAGAAAGAATAGACTTATTACCCATAACCTCGAGCGAAGCGAGCCCAGTGGGTCTGGGGGAGTGCCCCCAGAAAAATCACTTCTGAGTTAGATTTGCAGGGGGCTAGCCTCCTGCACCCCCGTGGTGGCCCTGCGAGGCTCCAACTAATAGAGAGAATCATAGAACCAATATATTAGCTCAATTTCCAGTCACTTTAAAGTAAAACGCATATATAGGGCCCTTCTGAGTAGAATCCCAGACCCATAATCTCGAGCGAAGCGAGTCCGGGGGATCTGGGGTCGTGGCCCCAGAAAAATCACTTCTGGGTTAGGTTTGCAGGGGCCAGCCCCTGCACCCGTGGCTCTGCGAGGCTCCAACGAATAGAAAGAATAAAGAAGATGTCCGCTTTGCGGGTTTTGTAAGTTTGGTCCGGCCCGTGCTTGCATTACGTAAGCACACAATATGTGCTTACCTAATCATTAACTTCATAATATAGGCAGCTTATTTTTTTACGTTTTTTGAAGAACAACAGCATTTTCGAGCTCTTCATTAGTAATTTTATTCTTCCTTTTCCAGAAAGGGAAGCAAAAAGCGTTGTTTTGCTTCGCAGAAGACAGTTGGTCCAAAACCTTCCGCGAAGCGGAACCACGGGGGTTTGGGGGCGTGCCCCCAAAGAACTGTCATAATGGTGTCAATGATGAACCTGTAGTATTTTAATCTAATACATTCGTCTTTTCCAGAAAAGAAGCAAAAGCATTAGTTCTGCTTCGCAGAAGCCAATTCTTCCGCGAAGCGGAACCACGGCGGTTTGGGGGCGGGCCTCAAAGAACTTCCATAATGGGGTCAGTTATAAACCAGTAGTTTAATCTGATATATACTTCTTCTCCAGAAAAGAAGCAAAAGCGTTAGTTCTACTTCACAGAAGCCAGTTGCTCTCAAATATTCCGCGAAGCGGAACCACGGGGGTGCAGGGGCTGGCCCCCTGCAATCCTAGCACCAACAGAATTTTTCTGAAGATGTGACCCTGAAATACGGTTTACTCGTGAATTTTTAATGTATAGTTCAAATAATGCCGATTTCAGGGGGTGATGAGCCGCGTTTGGTGAGGCTTATCGGGGCCGGGGGGCCGATGATCCGACGATAGGAAGGATTAATTTTTCAGGCCGGGACCCATAGAGATAAAGCGTAGTAGAGGCCAGAATGGATTATTTTGAACAGGAGGCGGATAGTGGGAAGAAGGGTACGTCTGTTGACGACCTTTCTCGATACACGGGACGGATCAAGTTAGACGATGATGACTATTTCAAGAGGGGGTCGCGGGCGGCCAAGATCAGTGGAGGTCCGGTGAGCGACAAGGCTGATCGGGCGACGAATGAACAGGTGCTGGATCCGAGAACCAGGATGATTCTGTTCAAGATGATCAACAAGGGCATTGTGTATGAAATCAACGGGTGTGTTAGTACCGGCAAGGAGGCGAATGTGTATCATGCATTGACGGAACGAGAGGAGCATCGCGCGATCAAGGTCTACAAAACGTCCATTCTGGTGTTTAAGGACCGAGATCGGTATGTATCCGGCGAGTTTCGGTTTAGGAATGGCTATGCGAAGGGCAATCCGCGGAAGATGGTGAAGCTATGGGCGGAGAAGGAGACGAGGAACCTGAAAAGACTGTATCAGGCGGGGATTCCCTCGCCGAAGCCATTGTTTTTAAATATGCATGTATTGGTCATGGAGTTTTTGGGTGACGAGAACGGCTGGCCAAGTCCGCGGTTGAAGGATGCCGAGCTCGATGAAACAGAATACCCCAGACTGTATCTGCAATGTCTGGCGTACATGCGACTGCTGTATCAGAAGTGTCGGCTGGTGCACGCTGATTTGAGCGAATACAACATGCTCTATCACAACCAACAACTGTACATCATTGATGTGTCGCAATCTGTTGAGCACGACCATCCACACTCGCTCGAGTTTCTGCGAATGGACATCAAGAACGTCAACGACTACTTCAGTCGACAGGGCGTCATGCCGTTCTCGGAGCGCACTCTCTTTCGATTCATCACCGACGAGCCCTCAGACAAACAGGCTGAAGAAACCGCGGAATCCCTGATAGCCGTTTTGGATGAGATGCCTCAAGAGGATCTCACGGAACAAGACAAGACTGACGACGCGGTCTTCCGCTCGGTGTACATCCCACAGAACCTCGAGCAGGTTTATGACGTCGAACGAGACACGGAGAAGGTGGACCGAGGTGAGGGCCAGGACCTCATTTATTCAAAGCTGCTTGCGCAAAACAATAGACCAGACGAGGAGGAGGAGAACGATGACGAAGACTCTTCTGACTCCGACTCCGATTCCGGCTCTGAGTCGGGCGACGACGTCTGGGTCGAAAAGCCTGAAGGCCCCAACAAGAAGTTCGTCGACCGTGAAGCTAACAAGGAACGCAAAAAGGCACTCAAAGAGGAGGCTCGTGAGAAACGAAAATCCAAAATGAAGAAAAACACAAAGAAAAAACTCATCAACCAATCGTCGAACAGACGGAAAAAGTAGAATACATTAACATTTCCTAGAGCATTTTTTTTTTTTTTTGGTTAAAAGGTTTTCTGGGGGCCAGCCCCCCAGAACCCAGAGCTCGCTTCGCTCGAGACTATTGGTAAGAAACCATTCTTTCTGTTCGTTGGAGCCTCGCAGAGCCACGGGGGGTGCAGGGCGCTGGCCCCTGCAAAACCTAACCCAGAGGTGGTTTTCTGGAGGTATGCTCCCAGAATCGCCAGGGCTCGCTTCGCTCGAGGCTATGGGTTAAAATTAAGTCTATTTCTATTTGTTGGAGCGGAGCCACGGGGGTGCAGGGGCTACCCCCTGTAAGTCCTAACCTATATAGACGTGGTTTTGGGCCTAGAACAACAGCTGAGCTGATCAGTTACACATTGTATTTTCTAGAAACAGAATAATATATGCTATACGAGGCCAATTGGTATATAGTGATCGACAGCCGCCGTTGCAATTGTATATATTAGCTATATATATATAGCTATAGCTGCATGTACATATGCATGTACGTACGTGCCATGGGAGCGGTAATGGACGGGTTTCCGCCGATAGCCGACAGATTCGACTGCAAAAAGAACCAATTGGTTTATATGTACAGTATTACCCGTTCGCGCGCCGTCTCCGATCGCGCTACTGAATGTAACCCTAACAGGCTTAACTATGTCCGATCGAACGAGAGAAAGTGTTGCCCTGTTGGTATGACCGTACATGTATTTTGAAGATCACGTGCAATTGAAATAATATTAATTAAATGTCTTATTCCGGGTCACGTGACGTCCAAAAGAAGTATTTTCCTGGACTACCGCTTCAATCGGTCCTTTAATCATTGACGAAGCTCCGTACCCTCGCAGATATATATGTTACAAGTGACTCCTATTGTTTCTCTTATATCCTTCAGAAGGTTATTAATTGGATTTGTTGATGATGCCACAATATTAATTAATTGCAATTTCTGCTCAGCTAGGGGAATCATTTTGATCTAAGGAAATAATAATAATAGTATACGTAATAATCGATATCAATTTAATTTACTCCCGAGTACTAGTAGTTACATAATATGCAAATATATATACATGTGGTACGTCAAACAGGAGAGTTCACAGTACTAGTAAGTGATAAATCCTAAGTACATAAGATAGCTAGATGAATTAATGGTTAACGTTCCAATTAATCGCAATTAATACTAAACGTTGGACCTGGGCGGCAAACTGAACTTTACCTACTTTCTCAACAAGAGCAGAGGCGGAAACGGGGGGATCAAAAAGAATGGACCAAGCTGTGGCTTCCAAATGGAGACGTGAAGCAGCATCAAAAAGTGTCAAACTGTTAGGGGCCACGCTCGACCGAAGGCTATCATTCAAGTAGCTCCTCAAACGAACTGAGAGCTGGAGTTCTTAGATCCATAGATCAACTCCGGAGATTATGGGGTTTTTACGAAGGCATGTCAATTCAAACTGCGCGGCAATTATATTTGGGGTGTGTGTTTCCCAACCATTGAATATATATAGATCTAGAGCCACAGTTTGGAAGTTCAGGGTGACTGATACTGATATTGGATCACTATAAAGAGCCCAAATTAAATTACAGTTCTATGACGAATACTTGGAGCCGTGAAAACCGAACAACTGTAGCGGTGGTACCCATGTCTATCCAAGCAGTGCCCGCGGAAACAAGAATTATGCCAAAACGGTATCGACTACTCCAAACTACACTGGTTGCGGATACCCAACACGCCCTGATGTGGAAATTGTTTTGCCGGGGACCACTGTGGAAGAGCCATCCCAGTCCCGATGTCGAAATTTCAAAGGGGTGGGGCAGACTAGCCAACTGGAGAAGTAAAAAAATTCGAAAATTGGTCGGAAAGCAAACTACAGCAGCTCTGTGAACTTACAGAAAGAAATACAGACAAGTGGTGAAGAAGACGAAGCGCACGATTACCTCAAGAGGTTGAGGAAAATGCAATCCTGGCCAAGGCAAGTTGTTACCTGTAAACTACATGCTTCTGTCTCCGAAGAAAAGACGAATTTTATAAGACTTCTGGAAGCACTATACTTGTGGGGAAGATAAAGCTATTACTCTTAGAAAATGCATTTCTCCTGTTATCGAAGTGTTTTTATCAGCCCATCAGCTCACTAGGGTATGAAATTATCATTTCCAGAACAAGAACGAAGCTAAAAGCGTTGTTCTGCTTCGCTGATGGTATGATATCAGACATCGCCAGCGTCACGGTCACAGGTCAGCCACGCATCTAGCCAACCCCGGACGTTTGGGGCATCCCACAGAAAAAACTAATCAAACTAAATTTTTCTTTTTCCAGCAAAAGAAGCAAAAAGCGTTACTCTGCTTCGCAGGAATTATGACTCCCGATATCGCCACAGTCACTGCCACAGGTTAGCCACAGCCCCAGGCCCGGCGAATCTGACCCTGAGCACTTCAGAGGATGCTTCGTGGTATCTCTGTAGATGTAACGGTATTATTCTTCTAGAAAGAGCAAAAAAGCATCGTTCTGCTTCGCAGAAGACTCGTTGGCACCCGCCCCTCGGCGAAGCCGACCCAGGGGGTCTGGGGGCGTGCCTCCAGAAATAAACCAACCGAGCCAGTGCAGTCCTTCTTTTTCCAGAAAAAGAAGCAAAAAGCGTTGTTCCGCTTCGCGGAAGACCTGGCGGCTGAACATAGCAGCGCGGCCGACCCTGGGAGTCTGGGGTGCGCCCCCAACGAAACAGTAAATGAGTGTTGATTAAACAGAGCCTCCTGAAGAGGCATGGTTGCCTACGAGGCCGGCCATTTCCAGGAGGGCTCTGTTGTCTTCGTAGTTGCCGATATTTACATTCTGGCGGTACTGGGCCTCACGTTCTTCCCATTCCCACTTCTTTTTCTGTTCGTCCAAGTCGTCTTTGCCGCCATATCCCCACACCTCCAGCCCGGTAATCGCAAAGCGAGCCTCATATTCGGCCTGCGGGTGCACCATGGACTGATGAAATGAGCCGCCACCGCCGAGATGTCGGAAAGTGCCGTATTCAAACGACTCTTCAAGCGTCAGCGACACGTTATCACAGCGGTACGTCGTTCGGGAGCCCACAGTCTTCGGCGGAGGACTGCCAAAGCCAACCCCTCCAGGACTCACATTGCAGAAGTATGCATAATTCTTTTTAATCCGTGAGGGAGGATAGACGTCCTGCATGGGACTCAACTGGAACAGCAGGCATCCCCCGTCACCAAACGCCTCTTTATTGCTCACCTTCCACGGGTTGTCCACTACTGCGCCGAACACCACCCGAGTTCCAGGCCGAAACAGACCCCCCTCGGTGAGCTTTTTACCCTTCAGCATCCGTGTGGGCGGGATAAGCTGGTCAAACGCTTTGCGCATTGCAGAATGGTCGCTTTCAGGAGAAACAACCGTGCCAGATACTATCACCAGTGTCGGTGCGGCCCATTTAAACACCTTGCTTTCAAACGATCGCATCGAATACCCCATCTCTGATCCCATGTACAGCCTCATCAGCTTGCCATACACTTGGTCATGTCCCAACAATGCGCACAACTGAGCCATTTGCGGCCCATGCAGCAGCTTCGAGTTCACATGCTCTGTAAGTGCCGACGAGTCCTTCTTATCTTTCGTCGCGTACAGAAACTGGTCAAAAACCCGCCCTAGTGACCCGAATAAATACGGAAACGTCACATCAAGTGCAGGCTTGAATTGACCGTAGCTGATCTTATGCTCGTCCAGTGTCTCCATAGTGATGTTCGGGTTCATCGTCCGGAGAACGTCTATCGCACGCGCAAAATACCGTTCAAAATCTCGTGGCGTGCCCACATGACTCTGTATGTATAGATCTACGGATTCATGCGGCAGGTAGTTGGAAAATGCAAGTAAAAACGCCACCAGCCGACACATGTCTCGAGCCCCAACCGAGTAGTGCCCCATGTCCACCCCCTCCAACCCCCGCACCACCCGGAACTCATCCCAGGCCTCCACATCCTCCAAGCTATACATCACCAAATCCTCATCCTCCTCGTCCTCGTCATTTACAACCACATTCTCCTTCTCCTTTTTCTGCTTGTTGAGATAACCGGCGCTCTCGTAGGTCGCAATGGACATGAAGAGCAGTCGGGAGAAGTTGTATTGGGCGCTTAACAGGCCGCGATACTTGCCGTTGTAGAACGCAATTACCTTGAAGAGATTCGAGAGCGTCAGCGGTGCCGGAGACAGTGTGCTCACGAACGGAAATGCCGCCAGAAACGCTGCAGACTTAAAGATAAGCTGCCCAACCTCCAAATGGTCCGGAATTGACAGATATTTTAGCCTATAGCAAAATTAACAACAGCAACGCACAACTCCATCATTCACATCGTATACTCACAAAGTGTCCTCCTTCCAATAGGCGCCCACAGACTCATCATGGTCCGCCAGACTCTTGAAAATCTCCTACACACTGTCAGCTCCCATCAGCACTATATTCCCACATAAAACCCACCTTAATTGACCACACCTCTATTGCACTGAACTGTGATGCACATTTCTTGCTAAACAGAAACGACACCTCGTCTGGCGTCAGCTTCCTCTCCTCCTTGCTCTCGCTCTGGCCCATTGTCTTTATGTCCCGACTAACCCTGCGTTGGGAGATCTACCTATATATTTATCAAAATGTTTCACATCTCCATCTCCAAATCTTGACAACACCAGTCACGTGACAAAATTTCTGAGAACACCCCCAGACCCCTCAACCGGCTTAGCGATTATGCTAATTAACCTCTCTGAAAGGGACGCGATTATCGCTGATATCGACCTAGTACGACACAATAGTTGCCCAGAGATGGCCCCCTGCACCCCCGTGGCTCTGCGAGGCTTCAACGAATAGAAAGTATGAACCTCTACCCATAACCTCGAGCGAAGCGAGCCCTGGGGGTCTGGGGGCTTGCCCCCAGGTAAAACCAGTTCTGGGTTGGAATTTGCAGGGGGCCAGTCCCTTCCACGAGGCTTCAATGAATAGAAAGTATAAACCTATACCCATAACCTCGAGCGAAGTGAGCCCAGGGGGTCTGGGGGCGTGCCCCAGAAAAAAACTTCTGGGTTAAGCTTTGCAGGGTGCCAGCCCCCTGCACCCCCGTGGCTCTGCGAGGCTTCAACGGATAGAAAATATGAACCTCTACCCATAACCTCGAGCGAAGCGAGCCCAGGGGGTCTGGGGGCGTGCCCCCAGAAAACACGCCAGTGGTTTAATAAGACGTGCAGGGGTCAGGGACTCTGCGAGGCTTCAATGAATAAGAAAATTCAACAAGACCCACTGTGTGTCAGTCCGGCGTATATGTTTGTAATTCAAGGGGTTCCCGAAAAAGTCGGAGTGCCCCTGAAAGAGACGTAAAGCTGTCTCGGAATTCCGAATCAGCCTCACGCAAACCCCGTTCCTGCTCCGTTCACCAAATGCCAATATCGGTGTTTGCACTCGTACCTTGTTAAAACACCTCGACCGTTCGACGGAGTCTCGCAGAACCAAAGAGCTCTGGGGGCTGGTCCAACTCATTAGAAAATCCAATAGAAAGCTGCCGGTAAGCTTACTAAATTAAGAACATAGATGCATATGCATAGGGCCGCTTGTTCGAGCTGTCGGGAACGTCGGCTGCACGGACGGAGTTCCGACCACATAGTCAGATGCAAACGGTGTTTGGCCAAATTCCGGGCTCTCGACCTATATAAAGGCCAGACAGGCCAATCAGCCACCGTTGTTCATATTACTGTTATTGCTGCAGATATCCTGTTGTGTGAAGCTCGGAGAGTTGAAGAAGGCAAGCAATTGTGCTTTGAAGAGTCCTTCTGTATAATTGCTTTTTTTGTATCGGGGTACCGGAAGGTAGCCGAGGTGCATGCATTGTTTCTGTTGTTTAATTTTCTCGTGCAGCCTTTTAAGCAACGTCCATCGCTTCCGTCGTCGCCTTTCTGTCTGTCGTTTGGCTGACTGAGATTTTGTTCCCACTGCCGTTTTTCGCTTGAGCCAAGCTAGTAGATGAGGGAATTGGTATCGATCCTGACCTGTGGACTGGTGGATCAGCACTCGCACTCGTCTACTGATAAACGCACTGCTGCCGGCCATGAGCTGAGCAGTCATCAGGACGAACAAGAGGGCGGTCGCCACGGCCGTCACCACCTCCACCTGTTCCATAGACGACACCGGTCTTCAGAGTCGTCGTCAAATAAGAGCCGCAATCAGGGGCCATCAGTAGTGCCCGGCAGCGATTACCGGATCAACGATCAAGATCTGTATCGTGTCGATACCGACACAACTGCTCCTTCACAACACACCAACCTGGATCTCCGTCAAGAGGAAACAGACCCAGATGCAGTGAACCACCCTCTCACCGTCGACACAACCTTATCGCCCGGCTTCGGCGTGGCTCGATAACATTGACGCTGACACGTCGTTTATATCCCACTCACTGTATTTATTTATATTTACCACCACCCCTGAATGACACTTCTCCCCTCGCACGGCTAACTATACCTTCAAACCTTAAGCTTATAGCTTAATCTAGTTTCAGGGCACGCCCCCAGACCCCTGGCCTTAGGGTAGTGCAAACTCTTCGCAAGCCATACTAAGAAATATTTGATGATAATTAGGCTTACTTCTAGTTCGTTATGACACAAACGCCGGCGTAAGAAATTAAACTTGAATAAAGTTGGGAGAAGGGCTCCTATTTATACTATTCCCAGTGCGTTCTAAATTTAGTTCACCCCTCAATCAATGACGTAAGCAGCATCAATATTCAACTTAGTAAAAGAACTAAAAACGTTAACCATGTGGATAGTTAAATCGTTGAACCTGCAAACGTATATTGTTCTTTCTAAAAAAATAACCAAAAACATCAGCTCTGCGAGGCTTCACATATTTGGAACAGTCGCCATATACATACTTTACCACCCTTAGGCTTGAACAAATACCAACACCAGCTGGTAGTACTAGGTACGATCTTTTCCCAGATTACTGTGCTTTCTGGGGGCACGCCCCCAGACCCCCAGGGCTCGCTTCGCTCGAAGCTATGGGTAGCGGTTTGGTCTTTCCCTAAATTAAAGTTTAAAAGGAAAAATTAATCTACCAGATTGAAGCCGCTGAGACGTGTTCTGCATCCTTAGCTTCATTCAGTCTTCTTACGTCAAGTTCATGAATAAAATGAGCCGGTAAACAGTTATTAGGCCTCGTATTCTGTTAGGTCGTCATACAATGGAAAGGCGAAGCCTTGAAGTAAGTAACAATAAATCACTTCTTTTCTATCCGTTGTAAAGCTTGGTGAAACACTCCGGATATGGCATTTCTAACGAAATTTAGCTGTTAATTAAACCAGTTCATTCGGTTATATTAGTTGTTAATTTTACGAACCAACCTAAAGCAGCCTTGCCGTCTTTTAGTCGCTGAATCAGTAGGCTTTGGGCGCTCAATACAACATTCTTGATTTTACCTCAAGTTTAAAAACCCCTCGCCTCATCACACCTCTTCAATGGCAAAGCAAAACGTTAAATTTAACAGGAACTCTTCTATTCGTCGTAGCCTCGCAGAGCCACGGGGGTCTGGGGGCTGGCCCCCAGAAATCCAATCTATTTGCCTAATGATGAGTAATAATTAGTGGTGATGTAATCTGTGAGATGTTCGCGCCATGCGCGAAAATGGTGATGATGGTTTGAAAAGAATATATAGAGGCGTAGTTTGAGTTTGAGAGCGACAAGATGTCACGATATAATATATTTGACATACCTAAGGAGGTGTTTGATACTTTAAGGCCGCTGAATTTTGATCAGGGAAATGGAAAGGGTGTGGCGACAAGTGTTGCTGCCTCGTTGACGCCTTCCAGTGATCCGGCTCCGACGGTGAGCAAGGCATCGTTTGAGGCTAATTTAGAGGAAGGGAAGACTGTTAGTTGTTCATATTGTGGTCAATTGTCTGCTCAGACGGCGCAGGAGTTGAGGGACCACTATAAAAAGGACTATCATAGGTTCAACATTAGGAGGAGGATGAGAAACGAGTCTGCGGTAAGCGAGGAGGAGTTTGAGCGGATGGCGGACGATTTGGACGAGTCATTGTCTGGATCCGATGACGATGAGAGCGAGAGCGAGGAGGAGGGGGTGGATAAGGTTTCAGCCTTAATGGACAAGTCGAGTTTGGACGCCATTCCAGAGGACGAGGGTGGCGCCAGTGTGGCGGTGAAGAATTCGCTGCACGGGTCGCCGTATGCGTTTTTCACGTCTGAAAAGTTTGAGCAGACAAAGTGTTTGGCGGTATACAAGAATATGATGAATTTAGAGACCCTAGAGAAGGACCCTTTGGCTGCGCTGCGCCAGTTGAACTCTGACGCCCACTCTGTGATCGTGATGATTGGTGGCGGACACTTTTCTGCAGCCGTTTTTGCCCACGCTCCTATTCCGAAGCAGAAACCTACAGCTTCTAATCCGTTCTGTCACGTGACTGTAGTGGCACACAAAACGTTCCATCGATACACGACGAGAAGGAAGCAGGGAGGGTCGCAAGCTGCTTCGGACGCTGCTCGAGGCAAGGCCAACTCGGCCGGTTCGTCGCTTAGAAGATATAACGAGCAGGCGCTACAAAACGAGGTCCGAGAACTGCTCCAGTCGTGGAAGTCTCACATTTCGTCGGCAGATAACATATATATTCGCGCCAATGGAAAGACAAACCGGGCTGTCATTGCAAACTACGACAATGCGCCGATTTCCACAAGAGACCCTAGAGTTAAGAACCTGCCCTTCTCCACGTCACGTGCTACCAGCACGGCAGTAAAACGTGCCTGGGTCGAGCTGACAACTGCAAATGTCGTTGACAAGCCCAAAATCAAGACTCCAAAGCCAACCCCGTCCCCAAGCCCTGCTCCCCAAACAAAACAACAGGAAAAACCCGCTCCAAAACAGCTGTCCCCAGAGGAGACGCATACAAACGAGCTGATTGGGTTTATCAAAAAGTCACGATCGCCGCGAATCACGGCATATTTAAAAACACACAAACTGTCGCCTGACTTTCGATTTGAGCCGGAGTCCCAATACACCGCCACACCGACGCCACTATTCTATGCGGCGTCGCACGGGATGCACCACGTTGTGCAAACGCTGTTGACCACTCTCAACGCGGATCCTGGGGTCAAAAACATCAATGGTCGGTATCCGTATGAAGTGACCGACCGCTCCACGAAGGATGCCTTCCAATTGGCACGTCAGACACTCGGCGAGACCAAATGGGACTGGGACGCATGCAAAGTCGGGCCCCCACTGAGCAAAAAGGACATTGAGGAGCGCGCTGCAAAGGAAAAAGCAGAACTCGACAAGTCCAGGAAACAGGAAATGGAAAAAATGGAAAAGGAAGAGAAGGAACGCAAACTCCAAAACACCATCAACAAACACGGCCAAGGGAAAAAGCTTGCATCCAACGTGGTCACCTCTGTTGGCCAAGACGCTGGTCTAAGAGGATTAAGCGAAGAGGCCAGGATGCGTCTTGAACGTGAAAGAAGAGCCCGTGCCGCAGAAGCTAGATTTAAAAAACAATAGACTAACTTTTTCTTCATTTCTTTTCTTGGGGGCACGCCCCCAAACCCCCTGGGCTCGCTTCGCCCGAAGTTATGGGTAGAGGTTCCATACTTTCTATTTCGTTGAAGCCTCGCAGAGCCACGGGGGTGCAGGGGGCTGGCCCCCTGCAAAACCTAATCCGGTAGTAGTTTTCTGGGGCCACGCCCCCAGACCCCCTGGGCTCGCTTCGCTAGAGGTTCATACTTTCTTTTCGTTGAAGCCTCGCAGAGCCACGGGGGTGCAGGGGGCTGGCAACTTGCAAACCCTAACCCAAAAGTGGATTCCTGGGGGTCTGGGGGTCAGCCCCAGTTCTGGGTTAGGGTTTGCAGAAGCGCCAACCCCCTGTACCCGTGGCTCTGCGAGGCTTTAAAGATTGGACCTAAACCTTCCGCGAAGCCGAACCACGGGGGTTTGGCGTGCCCCCCAAAGACAACGATCTCATCTAGTGGTATTCTTCTCTTTCCAGAAAAAGAAGCAAAAGTCGTCGTTCTGCTTCGCAGAAGACTCCTTGGCACCTATCCCTCGGCGAAGCCGACCCAGGGGGTCTGGGGGCGTGCCCCCAGAAATAAACCAATCGAGCTAGCGCAGTCCTTCTTTTTCCAGAAAAAGAAGCAAAAAGCGTTGTTCTGCTTCGCAGAAGACCTGTCGTACCCAAACCTTCCCCGAAGCGGAACTACGGGGGTTTGGGACGTGCCCCCAAAAAAACCGATTCAGGGGGTTTTGGAGAGGCGGCTGGTTGAATAGAATGAATATGGATACAAGACGCCCGTGGGGTAAGTCTAAAAAAATCTGTGTACCGGGTACGAAGCATATATTTGGAGAGGGAGGGGCCAGCCACCTTGATTTTCACACCGTTTTGGGAGGTTGTGTAAGACCCGACTAAGACAGGAACCCCCTTTTTTTTCCCCCTCCCACTCGCTTTTTTTTCCTAGCTTCCCTTGCGTTGTTAGCTTCTCGTGTAGTTTAGGATGACAGCGGAGTATGCAAATGGTGAAATGGAGCAGGAAGGTGCATTTATTGCGACGTATCACCAGGCGTTTTTGGACTTTCTCGGAAGAAACGAGGTGAAGGAGAAGAGCGGAGCGAACAAGGCTCGGCAGAAATTGTTAAATTTGTCTATGGGTCAGTTTGGTGAATTGTCTACAGACGTGTATGACGAGCTGCAACGACGATGGGAGGATGAGAACACCCGGCTGGAGCATCTTCCGGCTCGGGAGGATCTTCATCCCAAGCGTAATCAGGCTCGACAGAAGCTCGCCATATTGTCGGCTACGCGGTTCGAGGATCTCTCTGCAGACATCTTTTATGAGATTGAGCGAAGGTATCCGGAGCTCGCTGAGGAGCGGATGCGGAAGGACCAGGAGATCCAAAAACAGGACTTGAAACAGGCCACAATCATCCCCACAAAGTCTGAGTTGGTGGAGGAGGACGACAGTGACGAGGAAGAGGAGGAACAACAGCAACCAGCGGCACGACCGAAGACGCTGGATAGCATTGCGGAGGAGACGGAGGAAAACACTACTAACGAGGAAGAGGAACGTACTAACAACAACAATATGACCTACAACAATCTGTCAGGACAGATCACACCGCCGGAGACGGTGACTATGTATCCGGAGAATGGCTTGTCGAGCGATGAGCTGGACCTGCGGGACCAGATCAAGGATCGCGATGAGCAGATCCAGATGCTGGTTGCCGAGGGCTCGCGGATGGACGAGAGCATCAACAAGCTGGAGGCCCAACTGTCCGAGTCCGAAAAGCTCAAAGGCTCTCTGGTAGAGGAGAACTCGCGTCTAAACAAGCTGGTTGAGGAGCTGGAGGGTGAGAAGGAACAGATGAATGGCGAACTGAAGGAACAGACGGATCGGTACGAGGCGGAAATCGCCCGATACCAGGACCAGCTTCGAGACACGGAACGCAAGCTGGCCGATGTCGAGGCGGAGAATGTCAATATGCGGGATGCACGTGACCGGGACCTTCATGAGCGGGCTCAGGAGGACCCTGAGATGGGCAAGAAGTACCAGCGTCTGAAGAGGGACCACGAACGGCTGACAAGGGAGCTGGAGGAACAGCAGAAGATCACTGATCAGGTGCGTCACGAGGCGTCCATGTTTCTGGAGGAAATGCGGACCCTGGCCTCACAGGAGATGGATATGGGGAAGCTGCAGGAGCTCAAGGTTGAGGCCCAGGAGTGGAAGTCCCGATACATGCGTGCAAAGAGTCAGGTTCGAGACATGCGTGCATCCACATATGGCGGACGAAGCCTGTTCCAGCCCTCCACAGCGCCTATTGAAAAGGACAGCCCCTACTACGACGAGAAGAATGGCAAGATCCGGGACTCTAGCGTCACCCGGTTCCAGATCGCCATGGACGAGTTTCTGGTCAAGTCACGTGCAGATTCAGCCAACATTCTCGACAATCTGCATTATCTAGTCGTAGCCACACGTCGTGTGACTCAAGACATCACAGATGGTCAGAGCGCAGAGCGTGCCTCCGATTCGGAGGAACAATCTCAGATCGCTCAATGCACCTCACTCGTCTCCACCACGGCGAACCATCTTATCACCACAACTCGCAACCATGCAACCTCTGGAGGTCTCGCTCCAATGTCTGTCCTCGACGCTGCTGCCTCCGACCTCTCGTCTGCAGTCATCGACCTCGTCAAGGTCGCAAAGGTCCGTCCCGGCTCTGACCTCGACAACGAGGAGACCCCTCCTCCGCGTCCCAACTCCTATCAGCAACAAGAGGAACAGGAGCAAGATGAGAAGGTTGGATTGGGGATTTCGGCAGAGGCAGGCGATACACTGTCAGCCAAAGACGACGTACCAATCACTGTGAAGAAACGCTTCGCGACAGCAAACAGCAAGGAAATGTCCATGGCCATGTCCAACTTTGACATTGCAGACCCAGACAACACCGTCGCCGAGCTCCAGGGCTATCTGGAAGAAAAGACTGTTGGCGTGATAGACTCTATCCAAAGCCTGCTGACGGGGATCCGCGACAACGAAATCATGTCCATCCTCCGCCCTCACATCGACAACATCACGTCGTCAGTGAACAAGATGATCGAGGCCACCGGCACCTCAATGAACCAGACACGCAACTGGCAACTAAAGGACAAGGGCCAGTACATCCTAGCTAATCTCTCAGACTGCTCGCAACGCATGGCAAACCTCCGAACAGACTCTGATCACCTCGACGAACACGACCACCCCGACCGCCACCTCAAGCAACGTCTGGCCGGTATCTCCTTCGACATGGCCAAATGCACAAAGGAACTGGTCAAAACCGTAGAAGAAGTCAGCCTAAACGCTGAAATTTCCCAAATCGACGAACAATTAAGGTAATGTATTAATATGAGACATGACATACTATCACAAACTATCTTTTTCCAGCTCAGAAACACTAATGGGTTAGGATTGCAGAGGGCCAGCCCCCTGCACCCCCGTGGCTCTGCGAGGCTTGAACAAAATAGACCCATAGCCACGAGCGAAGCGAGCCCTGGGGGTCTGGGGGCGTGCCCCCAGGTAGCAACTGGGTTAGGTTTGCAGGGGGACTGCCCCCTGCACCCCCGTGGCTCTGCGAGGCTTCAACAAATAGAATCACCCGCAATCCATTAACCTCTCAACTTAAATATATTAAAAGATTAGCTGCTAAGCAAAAGGTGATTCCGTTACAGAGCATCTGTCGCAGGAATATCCCAATTCAACACCTGGTGATGGTGTTCTGTACGAACCTCCCAACCAACCAATAAATGTAACCCTAACCCAATAGCAGTATTCTGGGATATGCCCCCAGACCCCAGGGCTCCCTTCGCTCGAGGTTAGGTGTAACGGTTTATTCTCTCTATTCGCTGAGGCCTCGCAGAGCCACCGACCCTCTGCAATCCTAAACCAATAGTAGCATTCTGTGGGCATGCCCCCAGACCCTTTGAGCTCGCTTCGCTCGTGTTGTAGGTAGTGTTCTATTCTTTCTATTCATACAAGCCTCGCAGAGCTACGGGGGTGCAGGGGGCTGGCCCCTTGCAAACAACCCTAACCCAGTTGTTTTCTGGGGGCAAGCCCCCAGACCCCCAAGGTCGGCTTCGCCGACGGATGGGTAACCCAGAATCTTCCGCGAAGCGGAACAACGCTTTTTGCTTCTTTTTCTGAAAAAAGAAGGACTGCGTTAGCTCAATTGGTTGTTTTCTGGGGGCACGCCCCCAGACCCCCGAGGTCGGCTTCGGCGAGGGATGGGTAGCCCAGAACCTTCTGCGAAGCGGAACAACGCTTTTTGCTTCTTTTTCTGGAAAAAGAAGGATGTAGCTGCCCCAATTGATGACTGTTGGTTAGAGAATATGACGTATTATCGATTGAGGCGTAAGGAGGAGAGGGGTAAAGGCGATCCGTTAGTCCGTTATGCAAGGCTTTGAGCCTCACGGGTGGAATAAGTTTTTCCATGCTTTCCTCGGAAGTAAGGTGTGGCTTAGTTGTTGAATTGTGTTTTGTTGGTATGTAGACAGTTGGTAGTAACGAGCTCCGAGGACCCGTGTTGTGAGGCTCAGGGTCGGGGTCCGAAGGGTTTAGCCTACATGCGCATGCATGCAGCTGGGAGCGAGCGAGCGGAGCTTCCGACATTGAACCTTTGTTTGCTAGTTAGCCTAGGACCTATATAATCCGCGAAGCGGACCCAGGGGGTCTGGGGGCATGCCCCCAGAAATGCTATATGCACGCATATAATAGCAAGAAAATATTTATTACCAAGAACGGCCAGCTTCTCCACCTGGTTTCTCCACCAGCGAGGAGTGATCAGCGGACCCCGACTTCCGGGACCTCGTGAGGCTCAGGTGGAGAAGGGACATTTTGTCTCAAAGGGGCAATCGGATTCAGATTTCCGCCGGGCTCGTGCGGCTCACGATGGCGGGTGGATAACGCGCAAGGTTAGACGCTGGGGTGGGTATAAAAGGGACTGGATTTCCCCCTTGAATTGCCATTGACTTTTGCACACACTGAAAGACACACAAACACACAATGAAGGTTCTACTTGTACTCTACGATGCCGGCTCTCATGCGAAGGACGAGCCTCGTCTGCTCGGCTGCACTGAGAATGAGCTGGGGATCCGCAAGTGGCTGGAGGATCAGGGCCACGAGCTTGTGACCACATCAAGCAAGGATGGAGCCGACAGTGAGTTGGACAAACACATTGTCGATGCTGAGATTGTGATCACCACTCCATTCCATCCAGGATACATCTCTCGGGAGCGAATTGAGAAGGCCAAGAACCTGAAGCTATGCATCACCGCAGGCGTTGGATCTGACCACGTCGACCTCAATGCGGCGAATGAGCACAAGATCACCGTTGCAGAGGTCACTGGATCCAACGTGGTCTCCGTTGCGGAGCACGTTGTTATGACCATCCTCGTTTTGGTCAAGAACTTCGTACCGGCCCACCAGCAGGTCGTCTCCGGCGGCTGGGACGTGGCAGGTGTCGCAAAGGACGCATTCGACCTCGAGAACAAGGTGGTCGCAACCGTGGGCATTGGCCGAATCGGCTACAGAGTGCTCCAGCGCCTGAAGCCCTTCAACGTGAAGGAGATGCTCTACTACGACTACCAACCATTGCCCCCAGATGTTGAGAAGGAGCTCGGCGCTCGCCGCGTGGACAGCTTGGAGGAGATGCTCGGCCAGGCCGACGTGGTTACCATCAACTGCCCATTGCACGAGTCGACTCGGGGTCTGTTCAACAAGGACCTCATCTCCAAGATGAAGAAGGGCGCCTGGCTGGTCAACACCGCCAGAGGCGCCATCTGCGTGGAGCAGGACGTCGCCGATGCCCTCAAGTCCGGCCAATTGCGAGGCTACGGTGGTGACGTGTGGTTCCCACAGCCAGCTCCAAAGGACCACCCCTGGAGAACCATGGCTAACAAGTACGGCGCCGGAAACGCCATGACACCACACATGTCCGGCACCTGCTTGGACGCCCAGATCAGATACGCCGCAGGCACCAAGGACATCCTGCAATCCTACCTCTCCGGCAAATACGACTATAGAGCCCAGGACGTTATCGTCATCGACGGTGATTATGCCACCAAGGCCTACGGTCAACGAAAGTAAATTCTTTAGCAACTTATACTTCAATCCAACGCGCTATCTGTTTCAATCAGTCGAGTTTTTCTGGGGGCACGCCCCCAGATCCCCAGGGCTCGCTTCGCTCGAGGTTACGGTAGCATTTTTTTTTTCTATTCGTTGAGGCCTCGCAGAACCACGGTGGTGCATGGCCTCAATGTATTTCTGGGGGCACGCCCCCAGACCCCCAGGGCTCGCTTCGCTCGAGGCTATGGGTAGTGTTTATTCCTTCTATTTGTTGAAGCCTCGCAGAGCCACGGGAGTGCAGGGGCTAGCCTCCTGCAAACCTAACCCAACAGTGCATTTCTGGGGGTACGCAAATCTTACCACAGAAAATGTTGGTTCGGCTTCGCTGATTTTGGGCATTTATTCTAATTGTAATTTATATTATTGGGTTCATCGCGGGGTGAGGAAGCAATCGAGCTCAATACTAGCTATAGTCTGGGATGTTTCAGTGGTGTTTCAGACTTTGTCTAATCTGAAACATAATTGGCTTAGTCAGAGTTTAGTCAGCGAGACCAAAATCTGGGGTAGATAACACGGTACAAATCCAAAAAAGACAGTCGAAACAGAACTGAATCGTACCCACCTACATTTGACGTCTCCTTTTTCAGAAAAAGAAGCAAAAAGTGTTGGTCCTGCTTGGCAGAAGAAACTTTGGCCCATGTGCCTTCCGCGAAGCGGAACCAAGGGGGTTTGGGGGCATGCCCCCAAAAAAGCCAACTAATCGAAGTGGCATTCTTCTTTATCCAGAAAAAGAAGCAAAAAGTGTTTGTTCTGCTTCGCAGTAGAAACTTTGGCCCAAGTGTCTTCCGCGAAGCGGAACTACGGGGGTTTGGGGGCCTGCCCCCAAAAAAGTCAACTAATCAAAGTGGCATTTTTCTTTTTCCATAAATAGAAGCAAAAAGCATTTTTGTTGATTAAGAGCGGAAATGGGATGACCGTTCCAAGTTCACCATTGTATGTGTATTTTTGTGGAGTTCCATTGAGTGTTCGCAAAACCATGTGTTTCGTCGTAGTGATATTAGAGCTTGTGTTTTCGTTGTTTGGGTCGCAAAACATAATCTCCTTTCTCAAACACTCGCAAAAGAGCCTTACTTACTTTTCGTAACTCTCTAACCTTGGATTGTGGAGCTTCTGAGAGTTGATGTCGTGGAGAACTTGTTCAAGCCGGCGAAAGGCGTCTAACTTCAAATTGAATCTGCTCTAAGCCCCATTCGGGAAATGACTCGCCGATATAGGTATCCTTAACAATGTGCTTGTATTTGCTGGATTGAGTTGGACACCAGCCAGATAGCAAGGTGAATAGATATAGTAATTGGGACCCGTCAGATACATTGATTGAAAATTCAAGACTCAAATTTGAGTCCAGACGAGGAAGTCCAAGTGGCCGTCTGTTTAGCTGGGTGGTTGGATATTAACACTAGCGGTATGTTAGTCACCTGTTTGAGTCGTCAGATACATCAGGATGAAAATAGACAAATATGCTTTCCAATGTAGCTTCTGAACTTCAACAAGTGACTGAACAGAATTTCTCTGAGCTGTCCATTGGATCTTTCGCATCTGCCATCGGTTTGACGATGGTAAACTGCTATGTGCTTGTGATCTGCGTCAAACGACTTGATGAATGCAGTGAATTCTGGTCCTAATCGCATGCCTTTTTCTGAATGAATTCAGAAGGCCGGTCTGTGCACGAGCATTTCACGGGCTGATTTTTCTGTTGGAGTGATAACAGCCTAACCAGTCACATATTCAACAGCAGTGATGGCAAATCAATATCTATCTAGGTGGTCGTGCCGTCTTCCGAGTGGTTGAAGTGGGTATGTTTTGCAGGGGGCCAGCCCCCTGCACCCCCGTAGCTTTACGAGGCTTCAACGAATAGAACAATAGAACACTACCCATAGCCTCGAGCGAAGCGAGCCCATGGGGTCTGGGGCGTGCCCCCAGAAAACTCCTACTGAGCTAGTTTTGCAGGGGGCTAGCCCCCTGCACCCCCGTGGCTCTGCGAGGCTCCGACGAATAGAGAACTGAAGGCTGCCCATAGCCTCGAGCGAAGCGAGCCCTGGGGGTCTGGGGGCGTGCCCCCAGAAAGCAAGTTGTGGGTTAGGTTTGCAGGGGGCCAGCCCCCTGCACCCCCGTGGCTCTGCGAGGCTTCAACGAATAAAACAATAGAACACTACCAACAACCTCGAGCGAAGCGAGCCCAGGGGGTCTGGGGGCGTGCCCCCAGAAAACCTGGCCCCCTGCACCCCGTGGCTCTGCGAGGCACCAACGAATAGGCCAGGGGGGAGGAGAAAAGCGAGGCATACAATCATGACGATGAATTAATTAAGTCTAGTTTATTCAGTGGTACCGTCGATAGGCCAGGAGAGCTTACCGCCGTAGTTCCAGTGGATAGCCTTGGTCTGGGTGTATTCCTTGAGACCCTCGATGCCGAGCTCGCGGCCGAAGCCGGATTGCTTCATGCCGCCGAACGGGACGGCGTTGGAGAGGGCGACGTACTCGTTGCACCAGACGGTGCCGGCCTCGAGGGCGTGGACCATGCGCATGCACTGGGACGCGTCTGAGGAGAAGACGCCTGCGCCGAGGCCGTAGGTGGTGTCGTTGGCGAGCTGGATGGCCTCCTCTTCGGTCTTGAAGGACTGGACGGAGAGGACGGGGCCGAAGATCTCCTCGTCGACGATCTTCATGCCCTTCTTGCAGTCGGCGAAGATGGTGGGGGCCACGTAGTACCCGTTCTTGAACTTGGGGTCCAGGTGTGCCAGGCGTTCTTCACCGCCCGTGATGAGCTTTGCGCCCTGGTCGAGGCCGGCCTTGATGAAGGACTGCACCCGCTCCTGCTGCTGCTTGGACACCAGGGGGCCCTGGAAGGTCTTGATGTCCCGTGGGTCGCCGACCACGTGGGCTTCAAAGTTCTTCTTGAGTCGGGCGAGGAAGTCGTCCTTGATGGTGTCCTGGACAAACAGTCGGGAGCCGGCACAACACTCCTGGCCGTGGTTGAAAAGAATGCCCATGCTGACCCAGTTGGCGGCCTGCTCGAGGTCCGCGTTGTCGAACACAACGACTGGAGACTTGCCCCCTAGTTCCAGAGACACCTTCTTGAGGTTGCTTTTGGCGGCAGACTCCATGATGGAGCGGCCGGTGACCGTGGAGCCGGTGAAGGCGACCTTGTCAATGTCCATATGGCTGGAAATCGCTCGGCCAGTGACCGCACCGGTACCGTTGATCACGTTGATCACGCCTGGAGGGAAACCAGCCTTCTGAGCCAGCTCCGCCAGCCGAAGAGCGCTCATAGGCGTCTGCTCCGCAGGCTTGATCACAATCGTGTTGCCCGCAGCCAGCGCGGGACCCACCTTCCACGCAAACATCTGAATTGGATAATTCCAAGGAATGATTTGTCCGCACACACCAATGGGCTCGGCTCTAGTAAAGGCAAGCTTCACGCCCTCCTCCTGCTCAATGGTCTTGCCCTCAACCTTCTCGGCCAGACCAGCATAGTACCGGATGCAGCCAATGCTGTCGGTGATGTCAATGTCACGTGCAAACCAAACCGGCTTGCCGTTGTCATTGCTCTCAATCTCCGCCAGATTCTGTTTATCCGCCTCCATCAAATCGGCCCATTTATAAAGAAGCTCGGCCCGTTGGGAGGGCTTGCTCTTCTTCCCCCACACAGTGGTGAAGGCCTTTCTGGCCGCAGCGACAGCCTCGTCCACATCCTCGGGACTGGCCGCACTGAGCGTGGCCAATGGCTCGCCCGTCGCTGGGTTCGGGGTCGTGAACTCAGACCCAGTCTTGGACGGCCGGAACTCGTTGTTGATGAACAACCCAGTCTTCACAGTCACCTCGCCATTAGTAGAGGTTTTGATTGAAACAGACATTTTTGTATATATAGATGTGCTACAACAACAGCTGGGGACACCTGGCCTTTTATACCTATCGCCCCTTCGGCCTTTCCCCGCCACCTTATCTCCCACCACCCCTCATCGGCGAATCCGCCCGACCCCCCTTGCGCGGGATGCACGGCTGGCTTTTATGCACTCTTAAACCTTATCGCTCCTGACTCGGGCCCAAAACACCGGGTAAAAACCCACCCAACTGGATCCTTCCTTTCCTCCGAGCTGTTCAGGGCATGCCCCCAGAGAAACCTCCTCTGCCTTATGTTTTGCAGGGGGCCAGCCCCCTGCACCCCCCTGGCTCTGCGAGGCTTCAACTAATAGACCCTTAGCCTCGAACGAGGCGAGCCGCACGTGTGGGTTAGGGTTTGCAGGGGGCCAGCCCCTGCACCCCCGTGGCTCTGCGAGGCTTCAACGAATAGAAAGAACTGAAGGCTACCCATAGTCTCGAGCGAAGCGAGCCCAGGGGGTCTGGGGGCTTGCCCCCAGAAAAACAATAACTGGGTTAGATTTGCAGGGGGCCAGCCCCCTGCACCCCCGTGGCTCTGCGAGGCTTCAACAAATAGACCCATAGCCTCGAGCGAAGCGAGCCCTGGGGGTCTGGGGACGTAAAAACAATAACTGGGTTAGGATTGCAGGGGGCCAGCCCCCTGCACCCCCGTGGCTCTGCGAGGCTTCAACAAATAAGCCCATAGTCTCGAGCGAAGCGAGTCCTGGGGGTCTGAGGGCGTGCCCCCAGAAAAACAACAACTGGGTTAGGTTTCCAGGGGTCAGCTCCCTGCGAGGCTTCTACGAATAGACAGAATTGAAGGCTACCCATAGCCTCGAGCGAAGCGAGCCCTGGGGGTCTGGGGGCGGGCCCCCAGTAAAATCAACATCTGGGTTAGGTTTGCAGGGGGCCAGCCCCCTGCACCCCCGTGGATCTGCGAGGCTTCTACGAATAGAAAGAACTGAACACTACCCATAGCTTCGAGCGAAGCGAGCCCTGGGGGTCTGGGGGCATGCCCCCAGAATAACAAGCTCTGCGAGACCTCTGCGATAGAATTATAACCTCGAGCGAGACGAACCCTGGGGGTCTTGGGGGGGGTCCCAGTTTGAGCAAACTTGGCTGTGTGTCTGGAGTTGTAGGATCGGCGATGATGCGCGGGATGGGTGCAGGGTCCCCACATGAAATTTATAGCCGCTGGTTTAACCTATATATCCTATCCCAGCCACAACAGCGCACCAGTGCGTGACGTGGCGTAGCAAATCAAATACATTATAGCCGCTGTCTGTCTAGAGGCGAGCTCGTCAATTGTTGGATGTCTGCGTTGTGCTCGTAATATGCCCGGACGGAGATATTGCGTCGGTCGGAATTTTTCCGAGGATCGAAAAACCTCCGCGACTAGTTAACCGCGTCTAGCAAGGGCAGAACCGAGATTTGCTCTAGGGAATGCTATTGGCATTTTACAGTCTCCTGGGGGCACGCCCCCAGACCCCCTGGGTCGGCTTTGCCGAATTTTGGGCCAGAGTCGGTCTTTTATAGCATCTTAGTGGCTTCACCTAATTAATCTCTTTTATCTTCTTGGGGCACGCCCCCAAACCCACTGGGTCAGGTTCACCGAATTTGGAGACACATTTGATGCTCACTTCAGCAAAAGAGGCAATCGTTTATAGCTTCTTGGGGGCATGCCCCCAAACCCCCGGGTTGGATTCGCCGAATTTTGGTCACAGTTGGTCCTTCATAACTTCTTGGTGTCTTCACCTACTTTGGAGACCAATTGGTCTTTTATAGGTTCCGTGGAAATCCCCGAAATGCCAGGGTAGGCTTCGCTAAATTTTGGGCCACAGTTGATCGAGCCCTGGGGGTCTGGGGGCGTGACCCCAGAAAACCACAATTGGGTTAGGATTTTGCAGGGGGCCAGCCCCCTGCACCCCCGGGGCTCTGCGAGGCTTCAACGAATAGACCCTTACCCATAACCTCGAGCGAAGTGAGCCCAGGGGGTCTGGGGGCGTGCCCCCAGAAAACTACCACCGGGTTAGGGTTTTGCAGGGGGCCAGCCCCCTGCACCCCCGTGGCTCTGCGAAGCTTCAACGAATAGAAAGAACAGAACTCTACCCATAGCCCCGAGCGAAGCGAGCCCGGGGGGTCTGGGGGCGTGCCCCCAGAAAACCACTTCCGGGTTAGGTTTTGCAGGGGGCCAGTCCCCTGCACTCCCGTGTCAGCTTCTCGGTGGCCTCACATAGTTTGCCTCTTATAGCTTCTTTGTGGCAAGTCCCAGAACCATACGTCCTATTTTATTATTCCATGCTAATATGTTCTAGCGAAGTCCTGCTTTGAACACTCTAAATTTTTCAAAGTAAAAGTCCTGGTTCGCCAAAACATCCGGTGAAGGGCATTAAGGTTAGCCAGGAGGAAAGGTCCAACTGAACCAGTACACGCCTTTCGGCGGACCTATGGAGAGGGCGACAATGGTAATTGCACCATGGGAGAGGACTACTGGGTTTGGGTTGGCTTCGCCGAATTTTGGGTGGGTGGGAAAATAGTTATCACTTGTAGCTTCTTGGGGCCAGCCCTAACTGCCGGTGTTGAGACAGGGGAAATAGATGATATCTTATAGCTTCTTGGGATCGGCTCCATTCTTTTTGGAATATTGCCTCTATCTCGTCTTTTCTATCACTTGGACGGTTCACGATCTCAAGAATGAATTTTTCACCTGGACGGTGTTTCTTCCCATTTGCTTCAATTAACACAGACTCTCAAGTTCCCTACTACAGTCTACCGTTATGCCTCAGCATCAAAGTTTAAAGTAATATCGTCGGGGTTCAGGTTGCCGCATTTCTTCCGTTCCTGTTCCAAGCGCAACTCACTGAGGCCTTCCGCTAATGGCGTAATCCTTCCTGCACTTTCGTTGTTATAAAGACTAGAGATCTCTGTCATTCTTTATGCTAACGAATACAAATCATGCAAGATGTTTCAGTGGCTGAATTCTTTTTTCAGGATCTATGCACCGCTAATTAATCCTACTTTTTTTTTTTTTTTTTTTTTTTTTTTTTTTTTTTTTTTTTTTTTTTTTTTTTTTTTTTTTTTTTTTTTTTTTTTTTT
>JAJMDO010000003.1:130388-143729 GCA_030573635.1 Blastobotrys ciferrii | reverse complement strand
CTCTATACTTTGTTAGGCCAGCTTGAAAATTAATGATGAGAGATTGATATGACTTACGCTCCCCGCTGAAGAGGACAATTCTTTCAAGGGAATTCGACGCAATAATTTTGTTTCAATGAGGACAGAATACGAATATCGGATAAAGCAGAGTGCTCCATCAATTTACATAGACCCCACCTCACCATACTGTAGGAGTGTCTTGTCGTTCTATTCGTTGAAGCCTCGCAGAGCCACGGGGGTGCAGGGGGCTAGCCCCCTGCAATCCTAACCCACAACTTGTTTTCTGGGGGCACGCCCGCAGACCCCATCAGGTTTCATAGATCCTGGCGATGTATTCCGGGAGAACGCAGTATTAACTGAGAGTATTAGTCAGAGTTGTAAAACATAAAAATATGATAGCTTCTTACAATCTGAAGAGTGAAGATGAAAGCGGCGGGCCCATTGGCCGTTTGGTTCTTTTCTGGAAAGGAAGACACCGATTCAGGTGTAGTATTTCTGGGGGTCGTGCCCCCAGACATTTGGGTTGGCTTCGCCGCGGCTCGGGTGCCACCAATAACAATAACCTCCTGCGAAGCAGAACTGACATTTTTGCTTCTTTTCTGGAAAAGAAGGACATCGAGTTTTGGGCGACTTGTGTAATGCTATTCAAGGGCGATAATCTAAGTCGATACCATTCCAAGTTTTTCTCCCAGTCGCACGGACAACTTCCTCGAAGAGGTTTTTGTCGTCGCCGTTGTCCTCAATTACCCCGGCCATAAGTCTGAGTTTATCTTTCTTGACTTGTTCACATGACCGCACTATCATGTAAAGCAAGTTGCCAATTTTCCCTATCGGCCGAGGGGCACGTAGTTCACCGCCATCCAGACAACTAACGAGAATTGTATCGGCGTTGCCCTCAACGCTCTCAGAGTGTCGATCGTAAACCCTGAGACGATCAACCATATCTTGGTCTCCTTCGCCAGGTCGCGCTTCTAGTCCCCTCAAATTCATATGCCATTTGAGGCCCTCAGAAGTTAGATCTGTGTAGGAAATTGGTAGCCTCCAGAGAGTAGCAACATAATCCTTAAGGGCTCTACAATATAGAGATCTCAGAAAGTCTTTGTTCAGCATAGCATAGCCTTCTGCGCCGATATCATGACCTCTCAGTGCTCTCGTGACCAATCCAACTTCTAGCCATGTATCCGACAAAAAATCCGACATATTGAGGTCGAACGATTGAGATACTTTTCCACTCATCAATTGAAGGCACTTCTCAAAATCATCCATATTTGCCTCCTCATTCTGACTTGATTCCCAGTCCCTTCGGGCGTCTGGGCTTAGCATTCCTGGCATTTCATACATGGTTCCTGTTATCTCCAATAGATAGTCGGTTGCATCGTTTAAGTATGATTCTACATCAGAGGAATAGACTTCGTAAATTTCCCACGCCCATTCCTCATCCAACTTGCGGTAAGCCATCCGAAAATCTTCAAAAGAGGAGCAGTTTTCCATAGTGATTAGACACGTTTGAAAGTCTAGCGTCAAGTTTCTCTGCTCTTCGGCTTTGTACCGAAGACACTTGAAAAACTTGATCCTGTTTTCGGTGTCGAATGAGGCGCTCGCTTCATGAGCAACTTGCACAAGACTCCGGAATGTGAAGTCCAGAAGTCGCACTTTCAGGGTCATAGACTGAAAGTTCAGGCAAAAAATAAGACTCATCTCGCACTGAAATTTTGTGTCATGATGCCAACGCTCAACTTTGGCTTGTGCATTATTCATCGATTGACTCCAAGCAACTTCAACAATTGTAGAAGGACAACGACTACCACTGTACGTTCCAGGTAATCCATTTGTGTAATAGTTCTTTCTGAATGAAGACGAGATACCAATATCGGATATAGCAGAGTACTCCATCAATTTACCTGGATCCTCCATCACTATCCTGTAGTCTGGGCTATGCCCAAATATTCTAATCAGCACATTTACTATTGCTTCAACCAGATGTCTGTGGCCATCACTCTGAACCATTATGATGGTATAATGGTAACCGTTGCCGTCGAATGATATGTCGCTAGGTCGCCGAACCTCTTCTCTTTGCAATATGGCTTCTACCTCGTCTTTTCTATCACTTGGACAGTTCACGATCTCAAGAATGATTTCTTCACCTGGACTGTGTTTCTTCTTAATTGCTTCAACTAACACAGACTCCAAGCTCTGAAGTTCCTGACTACAGTCTACAGTTACTGTATTCTGCCGTTCTGCCTCAGCGTCAAAGCTTGAAGTAAGATCGTCAGGGTTCCGATTGTCACATTTCTTCCATTCCTGTTCCAAGTGCAAGCCACTGAGACTTTCCGCTAGTGGCGTAGTCCTTCCACTCGCGTTGTTATGAAGGCTAGAGACCTCGGTCATTCTTTATACTAACGAGCACCAAAGTCAAGTAAGATGTCTTAGTCACTACCCTCGGCTTTTTATGAATTTTTCATTCACCGGAACACTGAGCCGAATGCCAAGGTACAGGAAATATTAATAACAAGCTTCCCAACGCCCGATCTTATACTTGGCAGTAGTATGTAAGTTAGATTAATTATATTGTTTATTCCCCAAGTAAATGTATCTTGCCCAATCTTCAGCCAAGCAAACCCACCGCAGAATATTCGAGTAGATATGCTCCTCAATTGATTGAACTTTGAGTATTGTTTAAGCCCTGAGGAACCAGTGGATTATATCTGGATCGGAAAATGAAAAAGTCAAACAGTAAACAAGTGGTGATCTTGTTAGAGAACCTTTCAACTTCATAGAGAGTTTCATGTCCTCAAAGATGTATATATTGGTGGTCTGCACTTACCCAACTCAGATTCAGCTATATATGCTCCCAGAAATGTCACTTCTGGGTTAAGATTTGCAGCCCCCACCTGCCCCAGTTGCCCCTACTGACAGGAATCATTGAACGTCACCCATACCTTCATGCGAAGCGTGCCCTGGGGGCTGGAGCTTGCCCCCAGAAAACTACTTCTGGGTTAGGTTTTGCAGGGGTCCAGCCCCCTGCGCCCCGTGGCTCTGCGAGGCTGCTACGAATAGAAAGAACTTAACGCCACCCATATCCACGAGCAAAGTGAACCCGGTGATTGGCCACCAGATAAAACACTTCTGGGTTAGAATTTGGCTCTGCAGCAACGAATAGAAAAAAACTGAAAGCCACCTATAGCTTCGAGCTAAGCGAGCTCTGGGGATCTGGGAAGCCCCCATAAATGTCACTTCTGGGCTAGATTTTGGTGAGGCTTCTACGAATAAAAAGAATTGAAGGCTACCCATAGCCTCGAGCGAAGCGAGCCCTGGGGGTCTGGGGGCGTGCCCCCCAGGTCAATTTCTTTTGTATCACCTTCTTCTGTTGGGTGTGAGATTGTACAAAATATTGTAAGGGTGGTTAATTTATGGGTTATTTCTTTGGAGGGGGGTTTCCATCATACCAATCGTCATCGTCGTGGTGCATTTTGATGCGCCAGTCGAATCTGCAGCGTCGGAAGTGTTGCTTCTTGTAGAGGTTGCTGACGAGTTCGAGGTCTTCTGGGGCGAGATTAATGGTTTTGAGGTTGGATTCCAAACGAGATGGGGTCGCACTCTTGGGGATGGCGACAACGCCGCGTTGGATGTCCCACGAGAGGACGACCTGAGCTGGAGTGACATTGTACTTCTCAGCAAGCCTCACAACGTCTTCATCCTGGATCACAGGGACCTCAGCAGCGCCCAATGGACAGTACGCGGTGAGGACGATGCCCTTTTCTCGCGAGATTTCAACGAGCTTGAATTCGGGCAAATATGGGTGCAGCTCCACCTGGTTGACTGCTGGAGTGATCTTGGTTGTGGGAGCATTTAGCAGCTCATCGTAAAGGACGGTATCGTAATTCGACACGCCAATTGAGCGCACCTTGCCAGTTTTGGGCAGCTCCTGCATCAATTCCCAGGTCTTGACGTGCGACCATTCAAAGTCTGTATCACGGTAGCCATCGGCATCACGAGGAATCACCTCCGTACCATGATCCTTGAGTGGCACCGGCCAATGCATCAAGTAAAGATCCACGTAATCCACCCCCAGACGCTCGAGGCTTTCATCCAACGCCTTGGCCGGATGACGATGATCACGGTTGTTCAGTTTGGTCGTCAAGAAGATCTCCTCACGAGGAATGCCAGAGTCCTTGATGGCCTGGCCAACCTCCTTCTCGTTCTCATACATGGTGGCGGTATCAAGATGGCGATAACCAATCTTGAGCGCATGCAGAATGGCCTTGTACCCATCGTCGTTCGAGGCCCGGAAAGTCCCCAGCCCGAGCATGGGCATCTCATATCCGCTGTTCAATTTAACCGTCTTCTTGCAAATTGTGGCCATGATGAAGTGTGTATATCAAGATGAAGAGCCTATCTGGGGTAATTTATAATCAAGTCGGAGATCGGTCCCGCTCATGCGCGGCGTGGGGGTCTGTTCGGCCCGATCTGCATGCATGCACATGTCACGAAATTTCAAATCATTGTATAGCATAGAAGCTCTCCGTCAACAATGTTTTTGTTTCCCTTCAGTCCCATATCTCCAATTGACGTTTTCTTGGGGGCCAGCCCCCAAACCCCCTTGGTTCCGCTTCGCGGAAGGCTTGGGATCAAACCTCCTGCTGCGAACGGGCGGCAGGGGGCTTACCTAACTCAAAAGCGGTGTTTTCTGGGGGCACGCCCCCAGACCCCCTGGGCTCGCTTCGCTCGAGGTTATGGGTAGTAGTTTATGGTTTCTATTCGTTGAAGCCTCGCAGAGCCACAGGGTGCAGGGAGCTGGCCACGAAAATACACTCTGAGGTCGGCCCAAAAGTGGGATGGCTAGGTTGAGAAACGGTGTAATACAAGGTCAAGTGTTTTTGTTAGGATATAATTACGTAGAGTACCTGAAGGCAAGATTGTCCATGTCTGTTTTATCGTCATCAATAGTTACGGTCATCTCCTCAGCGGAAAAACCGAGCCTTTCTCGTTTTCTGTTTTCAAAGACACAGATAGCATAATAGGTTAAGATTAGGGTAAACAGCAAGGCCAGCATTGCTAGGTTTACCGTCAGGCCGGTGTGGAAACCTGGGTCTTTAGAATAATTCCACCATTGAGGTGCGATGATAGCAGCCACTGCATATCCAATGAAGAACATGGCATTGGTCACCGATTTCTTTGTGTTGCCTCTGATGTTGGACGCATTTAAACTGAGCAGAATGGACATGAATGCAGTTATACAAGAGCCCAGCCAGGATGAGGCGATTATCCCCCATCCAGCTGATCTAGGAAGTTTTAGCAGCAGAACGCTTCCTATTAGCGGGATAAGTATGAATCCGCATGCCACGAATGCTCTGTGTTTCGGGAAGATGAAGCACACCAAAACAGCTAGCCACAGGACAACGAATTGGACGGCGCCGGATGGAGATGAATATAGAACGTTTTCAAGGTTGTTGTAGCCAAAGTCATCAAGAATGAGTGACACAAATGTGATGACAAAACTTGGCATCGTTACCAAGAATCCAAAAAGGAAGCTCATCCAAACGTTCCAATGGGTCAAACAAGCTTTGCACTGCTTCCAGTTGAAGCTAGAACGTTCGCCGCCGTCTGATTCTCTAAGCAATCGTTCCGTTGCAATAAATTTTTCTCGTTCATTCAAAAACCATGCGTCCTTTGGACGAACAGGGACCATCAGGATGAAGGCAATCCCGAACGTCAAGGTAACTGCACCACATACGAGGAACAAGACTCTCCATGGAGCCAATGCAAGAGGATGTTTGCCGATGCCGTACATTAGCAGACATCCCACGACTTGAGCAACTGCGTTCATTGAAACCCAACAGGCAACACGCATTCCATGCTCCTTCTTCCTATACCAAGTACTAGTAATTGTGACAAATGCTGGAGAAACACAGCCTTCTGTCACTCCGAGAAAGAACCGCACAGCAAGGAAGCCTTGATAATTGCTTGGGGCAGCTAAACACATACAAACTGCCGCCCACAAAATGATGGTAGTTCCAACCAGCTTGGACAATGGAAGCCTACTCATGAGGTAAATAAAGACAAACTGCGACCCCAACTGGCCAAGATAAAAAATGCTGCTACACCATGAATAGACACCTCCAGACATTTTCAAGTCTTCGGTAAGTCCAAACACAGCACTGTAGGTCAAACTCTGTTTGTCGAGGTATTGTGTGAAAAACGCACAACATATTAGAGGCAGAATCACTCGGTCTATCTTTTTCACAACCGCCTTTTCCTCCTCTGGTGTGTAGTCATACAGTTCATTTTCGCTCTTTGTTGCCTCGGTTTTTTCAACCACCTCTGTCGACATACTGGCTTGTTCAGAATGACTATCACAGGATTAGTACCAGTTTATATCCTTTACAGGGCCCCTCCCCTCCCCGCAGATAACGGCGAATGTATCTCTGACTATTAGCCTTACCACCCCACTAGGTGGGCGGCCTGCATGACTGCGGGTACATTAGCCGTTACGCGGGGGTCGCCGGGGGATCGTCCAAGATAAGCGGGTATCGTACCCGAAATCTGGAGATAACGCCCGAATTGATACCAACGGACCAATTTCCTGGAAAAATAGCCTTCAGTGTTCAGAAACTCTTTTCTGTTTCACAGGAGATAACCAGGATTCAAAACCTCGGCCAATATAACTGCTGATTTTCTTCTTGTTCTAGAAAAGATGCAAAAAGCAAAGGCGATAGTTCTGCGACCAGCGACCCAAACATCGGCGAAGCCGATCCTTGGGGCCTGGGGGCGTGCCTCCAGAAACCAATTGCATGCATCGACTGATATTACAACAGTCCCCGCACACAAAAAAGAAATCAGGGGGTGGCGTGCCATCCCCGCCTGGTCGGGTGCAGTACCCGGGGTGGGGCATGTTTCCTATAAAGGGAGGGTATGTTCTAAAAGAGCGGTGGTAAAAGAGTTGAAGTAAAAATGGCTGAAATCAAAGAAATCCCGCTTAAAAAGCTCATCAAGCCGTGGGACTCTGGCGATGTCAACAAATATGCATTTATCAATGCGACAGTGATTGACGTTGAAACTGGGAAATGCCATTCTGACACCACGGTGCTGACTTCAGATGGTCTGATCACTAAGGTTGGCAACAATATCGAGGTTGATAGAACAGAGTATACTATGGTCGATTGCCAGGGAAAGTATCTGTGTCCCGGGTTGATTGACTGTCACGTCCACATCTTTGCTGCACCGGGTGGGGAATCAAACCTCAGTTCTATATCTTCAAGATCACCAAAATCAGCCCAGCTATTGGTGGACAATGTATGCAACACGATGCTTTCCCGAGGTTTCACTACCGTGAGAGACACTGGTGGAATTGACTCCACCATCCGCAAAGCCATCAATGACGACTTGGTCCATGGACCACGGCTGTACTATTCTGGAATGGCTCTATCACAAACTGGTGGTCATGGAGATTTTAGAAGCGCGGAAGATGAAGGCACTCATACATGTCAATGCCACCTCAATGCCTTTGGCAGGGTCTGCGATGGTGTCCCTGCATGTCTTGAAGCTGCAAGAGATGAGCTAAGGAAGGGAGCCGATTTCATCAAGATCATGGGAGGCGGTGGTGTTGCCTCGCCAGCTGATTCATTGACCCAGTTGCAATTCACTGCTGAGGAAATCAAGGCAATAACAACTGTTACAGACTTTGCAGAGACCTACACCACTGCCCATGCATATACTCCCCAGGCCATTAAGCACTGCGTTGAAAACGGTGTGAGGGGAATTGAGCACGGAAACTTCATCGATAAAGAAACTGCTGCCCTGATGGCTAAAACTGGCACATTCTTGACTCCAACATTGATCACTTACAAAATAATGGGAAGCCATCAGTTCTCAGATTTCCTTTCACCTTCTTCTAAAGAGAAAAATGCAAAGGTATTGGAAGCAGGTGTCAATTCTCTCTTAGTGGCAAAGAAGGCTGGCGTTAAAGTTTGCTACGGATCCGACCTTCTTGGGGCATTGGGAGGCTACCAATCAGGTGAATTCACACTTCGATCGCAGGTCCTTTCACCACTAGAGGTTCTCCAGCAGGCTACAATCAACCCGGCTGACATGCTACGAGAAAAACGCCTTGGGCAGATTAAAGAAGGCAAATTTGCTGACATGATTATTCTGGAAAAGAACCCCTTAGACGATATCACTATCCTTGATAATCAACCCGAAGTTATCCGTGCAGTCATAAAGAGCGGCAGAGTTTACAAAAGCTCGTGGAACTCTCTTCCAATAGATGTAGTCAAACCATAAACTACATATTTTCAACATAGTTTATCTGTGGCATATTTGCACCTGGCGTGTTTTTTGGGGGCCAGCCCCCCAAACCCCCAGAGTCGGCTTCGCCGAGGTTTGGGTAGAAGACTATCTCCTGCCTTTAAAGCCAACTCTAGGAGCAGAGGATAATAGACATCTAAATATCCAGAAAAAATGAATAACCCTCGCAGTACCCAAAATGTGGTTTCTACCAGGCTTTCTCTAAACAATAGCTTTGATTGATATACAAAATAACGAACATCATTAGATAGCATCAATCTGGGGAAGTCAAACAATGTATCAGCTATGGTGTTATTGGCGGCAAGATAGAAAACGCTGCATCCCATTCCACATTTTTCTGGGACAGGAATGAAACAAACTTCAGTTCAGTCGAAACACGATATCATTGCCTTTCTAATTTAGACTCAGACGCTGACATTGTTATTCAGATTGTGGTTTTCCGCATCATTGGGATTGAAGAGTTGTTGAATTAGTTGAAGCCTCGCAGAGCCACGCGGGTGCAGGGGATCAAACCCACAAATAGTTTCCTGGGGGCAGGCCCCAGACCCCCCTGGGCTCGCTTCGCTCGAAGTTACGGGTAATGTTCAGTTTCTTCTATTCGATGAAGCCTCTCAGAGCCACGGGGGTGCAGGGGGCTAGCCCCCTGCAAACCTAACCCACAAATAGTTTTCTAGGGGCAGCCCCCCAGACCCACTGGGCTAGCTTCGAAGTTATGGGTAATGTTCACAAGCTCCAAGTCGAGTTTGAATTGTTGCGCAAAGCGAAGCCTGGAGTATGCAGTTAGAGTTCTTCGTTAAGGAACTGGGAGAAGATGTCGTCGGCCCATTGTTCGAAGGAGTAGTAGTTGAATATGTCATTTTGAAAGTTGAATTCTGACACGGTAGAAGTCCAGGAGCGTTCGACCAGTCGTTCTAGATTCGTGATCAAGTCATAGGCAGCTTTTGCTCCCTTTCCCATCAGTTTCCTGAGACACAAGAGAGCGCTTTGAAGCGCTTCGTCACAGGACTTTGAGCGGCCGTTGAGAATATTGTTGGCGAGCAGAGCATAGATTGGTTGCACGCAAAATATCAGGTCAGAACCGGAGTATCTTCCAAGCACGTTTACTGAGTCCATGAAGCGTAACAAGGCGACCTGTTGAATGGCTGCTTGGATACAACGCTCAGTCATTTTTTCAAAGAATTCAGTTGGCATGCGGTCATTAGTATTTTGGAGTCTGCAAAGCATAAATGGTCGGCAGAGGTAGATGACGGCCAGATAATATCCCATGTGAAGATGCATGTTGCCCCTAAACATTCGGGAACCAGTATTTACAAGGTCTGTCTGGTTGTCGACTTCAACCTTCCAACCGTTGAGCTCCGCAAACATGTTATCAACCTCCCTTTCTAGTTTCGTGTCGTACAAATCTCGTCCTGTATACACAAGTTGCATTATACGTGGATAGATGTTCTTTTCAAGCGATATGATGGCCCGTTGATTAAACACATTGCTTTCTCCATTATACGTCAGCCCTGGAAAGCTGTCTTCCGGAAGAGGCAGATTTAGACGGTCACTGGGGATTACATCGCTTTTGCCAAGTTGTAGAGCTAGCTTTCGCTCTATAACATACACCGTCCAACACACGCGATTTGTAAGCTCGACATCTTCAGAAGAAACCTGGTCCTGGACATTGTAAAACCCATTATCAAGTCCCAACTTAGCTGCTAGTGACAGATATACGTACGATCGTTCCGCGTCGATGTTCCTTCTCGGCAACAAATAAACTCCAAGGATGAGGAGTGCTTGGATGCTCTCAAACGTGTCCGAATGAAACAAATACCCCAACAACGGCAAAGTTGCATTATAATAACTTTGGCCAGGCTCTTCATCATCCGTTCCATTCAATTCAACAGAGCCACTTTCCAAATACGCAAACTGGCTGGCGATCGCCATGACCCCAAAAAGACATATAAGCTTGCCAACATCCCGATAAACCATCGATGTGCTCTCATAGGCCCATGTCACTACCTCGCGTATCTTGATAGGGTGCACATAGCAGTAGTTTGTTTCACAATGTTTCTGGAACACGTACACTAAGAACTTGGCCTTGTCTATAGACGGAAGTGCTGCTAAAGACTGCTCAACTACCGTCTTCCATTCGGGATAAGATTCGTCATTCGCGGGCCCATACCTCGGACGCAACTCGGACGACGTATCATCGTTCGAAACTTCACCAGTGACATAATTTTGAATGGTCTGAATCACACTCGCTTCTGACACCGGTCGCGATCCAAAACTCTTGGACGGTGTCGCCGGATTCTGTTCAAACAACCGTCTCTCAATCCCCTCAAGTGATCCCATATCAACAAACTCCGGGTAGGCTGTACGAACTATCCGTTCCAACCTGCGAATATAATCGCCATGCCCACTATCATCAACCCTAGGTCTGCTTCGAGCCTGATTAACATCACAACCAATGGAGTTCTTCACACACCGATTACACGGTATACCTCCCTGACACCGGACCTTCCTCTGTCTACATTGCACACATGCAATAGGAACTCGCTTCCTTTCCAACAAAGACACTGGAGGCCGGGATTTCCGAAATGTCGCTGACATAAGTTAGCGCGCGCCCTTCTCGCGTTCCCCACACTTTAAACATCTCACCATATTATATGCGATATGCATATGCATATAGGATGCTTTCTGGGGGCAACACTCATCTGGGTTAGGATTTGCAGCGGCTTCGCCGATATTCGAGGTGAAAAACCATTATTCAGTTAGCTATCATCAGAGTTCCTCTAAAATTCCGATGGTTTATTGGATATTTTCGCTAATCACGTGACATGCATTTGATATCGATTCCTCAGGTTAACGTTCCTAATATAATTAACAGCCTGCGTAGCTATTCTGGAGCTACGTTCCAAGCTAGTGCCCTAGGCCTATAGTTCAGGTTCAAGATAGTAATAGTAACTAATTGTGAACTTCCGCATGGCTAATGCTGGCAAGCTTTAATTCAATTCGGTTAATATTGTTTTCCGGAAGAGCTAGGACACATGCACACCTCGCAGTTTCAGAGACCCTCGATCGAGTATTGAGTTAATATTAGCTTTTAATAAATCGGTACTATACATGCTAGTCCGGCGCAGGCCGTTAGATGCATTGAAAACAATACAGATCGACATAGATCACGTGCACTGTTAGAGCCTCATAGAGCCAACACTTTTAATTTGGTTCTTAATTTTCTGGAAAAGAACAATTAAAACCATATCTACTTGAGAGCTATTGAAAATGCTAGGCACTGTTACCATAACCCAAACCCAACATAAGTTATCTTAATTACCTGTATCCCACAAAGAGGGACCTGTTTTACAGGAAAACCGAAAGCATTATCTCTGCGAGGCGCTAATACAACCGAGCTTCGCAGAAACTACCTTCATTACCCGAAATCCGCGAACTGGGTCTGGGGGCGTGCCCCCAGGAAACCTGAAACGACCATTACCTTGGTGAAGGGTCCTGGGGTCGGGAAATTGTTAATAATTTATATCTATTACTGTACATTGCAGTTTTCGAGTTCGTCTGGAAGTTTAGGGACGCCACCATCGTTGAAGTCAAATCCTGGGATGGAACCTGAGGTGAGGTCGCCCATGAGCTCATTTGGAGGGGCACCGGCCTTCTGCATCTGTTCCATGCGTTCAGAGATGTACTTTCTGCAGGCTTCGTCCTCGTCTGAATATGCCGGGTCTTCGAACTTGTCGCAGATCTCCTTCACGATCCGCATCTGGTTTTTGTATCGATCCAGATCCTCCTTGGGGATGCTGGCCTCATTCTTTCGAATCCACTCTGGGTACTTATCGTTCATCTCCTTCATGGGTTCGTACAGAATCTCCTTGGACGACAGCTCCTGCAGCATCTCGTCCAGCAGATTCGACATGTCGACGTTCTCGCCAGACGCGTTTTCCAGCTCCTTCATCATTTTGGCCAAAAAGTCCTGATCGGACCCGGACTGAGATTGCTGTTCGTCCATCTCCTTTCCAGACTCCTTCAATCGGTTCATTGTTCGCGAGATTGTGTCCTGGAAGCCCTTCGGAGCCGTTGCCTCAGCATCAGTACTCTTCTGCTTCTCATTGACCCCTCCAGAATACTCAGCACCCGTCGATTGCGCCATACCGGCCATCAATGCCTCGAACGTCTTCTTTGCCTCCGGATCATTCTCCATTTCCCCCAGAATCTCATCCATGCCCAGCTTGAGCTTCGCAGCAAAGTCCTCGTCTAGCTCCGGAATCGCGCTATCCGGGTCCATGTCCTTGAGCCCTCCACTCTTCTTACCGCCCTTCTCAGCGATATCCTCTTCAAGACGCGGCTGCGGCGTCTTTTTTGTCTGTTCCCCAACAGAGTCGCTCGCTTCTTCTTGTTGTGTTTGTTGTTGTGGCGGTGGTGGCGCCTTTGCGCCCTCCCCAGGAGGCTTGTTCAAGACCTCCTCGGCAAAGTCGTCTAACAAGTCGTCCAAATCATCAAGCTCATCCTCATCTTCTGGCCGTCCCGAACTCATTGTGGTTGTCTTGAGTTAAACTCTACCTCAACCTGCACCTGAACGTGACTCTAACCGAGGCTGTCCCATCTGTTCGCGCACCCGAGCGCGCAACGATTAAACCTGGGGTTCAGTATACTATTTAATACTGGGGGCACGCCCCCAGACCCCTTGGTCGGCTTCGCCGAGTTCTGGGCCAATATTTTTGGTTCTTTTTCGAAAAAGAACTATACAGCAGCTATTCCTTAAACCACAACTACAGGTTTGACAGAAAATCTGGATTTTCTGGGGGCACACCCCCAAACCCCCTGGGTCGGCTTCGCCAAGTTCTGGGGTCAATTCAATTGAGCCCCGCAAGGCTAATGTTTTGGTTTTTTTTCTTAAAAAGAGCAATACATCAGCTATTCTTTTCACATTAGTACAAATGTCTGAATTCCTGGAGGCACGCTCCCAGAACCCTGGGTCGGCTCCGCCGAGTCCTGGGCCAATAATTTTGATTCTTTTGTGCAGTTTTTTTTTTTTTTTTTTTT
>JAJMDO010000003.1:73082-130288 GCA_030573635.1 Blastobotrys ciferrii | reverse complement strand
CGCAGATACCCTCCTACCTGTAGGTCCCCTTACATCACACTTAGCGGAAATGCCAATCCGTGCCTCAGGAATCTACTGCTGGGTTGGGATTTGCAGGGGACCAGCCCCTTGCACCCCAGTGGCTCTGCGAGGTTTCAACGAATAGAAGCAATTGCACACTACGCATAACCTCGAGCGAAGCGAGCCCAGGGGGTCTGGGGGCGTGCCCCCAGAGAGCATAACTGTAAAAACGTTGGAATGTTTATGCCGGGAGGGAGGTGCGCGTTGTGAACGCGCGTTGCATAGTTAGTTGAAGTCGAGGGTTTGATTTGAAAGACCGATCATTACTCTACTTTTGCAAGGGAACGTGCGGTTCTTTACTTCCTTGGTTGACTAGTTATTTATTTTTGTGAGGCATACATGTCGTCATTGACACTTAATCGTCTGCAAGTGGAGCGGTAAGTAAGGTGTCTGTATATGCACGTATATTTGTTGTACTAATATGGGGCTAGTAAACAATGGCGAAAGGACCATCCTTTTGGGTTTTATGCTAAACCAGCCAAGGGTGCAGACGGGTCGCTTGACCTGATGAACTGGAACGTCGGCATTCCAGGCAAGACGGGCACCAAATGGGAGCCTGGTCTCTACAAGCTCACGATTGCATTCAGCAAGGACTACCCCACAAAGCCACCAAAATGCAAGTTCCCGCCAGGGTTCTACCATCCAAACGTCTATCCGTCCGGCACCGTCTGTCTCAGTATATTGAACGAGGACGAGGACTGGCGTCCGGCCCTTACCATCAAACAGATCCTCCTGGGTATCCAAGAGCTGCTCGACAACCCCAACCTCGACTCACCCGCCCAAGCAGAGGCATTTAACGATTACCGAAGAGACCGTGAAGCCTACGATCGAAAGGTTAAGGACCAGGCAAGAAAATACACCGCTTAATCTCCCCACCCCCAAAAATAGTCGCCACGTATTAATTAACCGTTAGAAAAACATCACCAGAGGCTCACGTTTTCTGGGGGCAAGCCCCCAGACCCCCGGGGTCGGCTTCGCTGAAGTTTTGGCTATATTCTACGCTTTTATATGTACAGTGTATATTAGGTTAATTATATTAATTTGCAGGTTTAATTAAATTAGTTTGTTGCATGTACATGCATGTAGGTATACATAGTTGAGGCTAGTTAACTGAAGTACCTTGTAAAGCAGTACGCATCAGTTCGATGCGCATGCCCCGCTTTCTATAGGCCAATCCATATATATATAAGAAGCAGTTGTCGGTGTGGATTGCAGGGGGCCAGCCCCCTGCACCCCCGTGGCTCTGCGAGGCTTCAACGAATAGATGGAAAGAACCGAACACTACCCATAACCTCGAGCGAAGCGAGCCCTGGGGGTCTGGGGGCGTGCCCCCAGATAAAACCAGTTCTGGGTTAGGATTTGCACCCTTGGCTCTGCGAGGCTTCAACGAATAGAAAGAAGCGAACCTTACCCAGATACTCGAGCGAAGCCCTGGAGGTCTGGGGGCGTGTCCCCAGAAAACTTGACTAGCCGATGATTTCCTACGAAGCAAAACTACCTTTCGGCTTCTTTTTCAAGGAAAAAGAGAATGGTTTTTGGTTAAATAAAGATACAATATTGTTGGTTCTGTAATATCAGAAGTGGTGATCGGGTGTGGGATCATCCCGACTCAGGGGAGCTTCGATCGGAGACACACGTACACGATGCCGACGCCATCATGGGCCAGAGATATCAGGTTTCAGGCCGCGCCTCGTAGTCAGGCTGTGAGTTGGACACTCGCTGTTCTCTATGCATAGTTCTAACAGGAAGCCAGGCGTTTCATAAATCACAGGAAACGTTCAGTGAGCAGGAGGCAAGCACGAAGGGCCTTCAGAAGGTAAGTTACGTGCACACTTTGTTCTCTCCTTGAGTAAAAGCATACCAACGGCCTGTGTTCGCTTCGCAGGTTCTGTTTCAACTGTAGTTTCAATGGACTACTACACAAAGAAGGGCTATTGAGCCTCTGAGCCCTTCTAGTAAAGCGCAGTTGATGGACCAAGCGACATAAATCCTGTTCAGAAATACCGAGAGTCTTTGTTCATTCTTTTTTTTCCAGAAAAAGAACAAAAAGCGTTGCTCTACTTCGTAGAAGATACTGCTGCGCCAAATCTTCCGCGAACCCCATCCATGAAGTTGAATTCTTTGCAAGAAAAGAAACAACAAGCATTCCTCGGTTTCGCAGAGGAAGGCCACAACATCCTCAAACCTGACCCAAGGAATTTGGCGCCTGGCCCGGAAGATCAAATCTACCTTTTTTTTAACGTCTTGTGTCTCAGGAAGAAGAGCCAAAAGCATTGTTCCGCTTTGCAAGAGGGACAGTTGGGTTCAGATCTTTTGCGAAGCTGAGTAGCAGGGGACTAAGTGGTATCTGTTTGGTTCTATACGATTTCGCTGGCAATGACTAACCCATCTATTAGAACCTGGAATCACTCTTCATGACTTCTAACAGGCTGCGTCAACAGTAAGTATTGAACAGAATCCAATGGTCACCTACTCATCGTACATAGCTCCGAGTCGACAAAGCAAAACCTACAACAGTCAATCCCACGAGCTGAAGGCGCATTGAATCAACTAAACCCAAAACCAAAATAGTATTATCAAATCCAGTCAACTTCTTCCTTCGGTTCCGCTAGCACATAGTTGGTGATTCTTGTTCTCCAGACCCCTGTGATTCCGCTTCGCGGAAGGGTTGGATACCAGTTGCTGTCGCGTAGGGAAAACAACGGCTCACTTCTACCACTAAACTCAAGTTCTGGGAAAGCCCTTCCCTGTACAGCAGACCCAGAGACCTGGGGCCTCCAACGACCTAGGCTTACATGTTGCTCTATTTACTAGCCCTTCTTTTTCAGAAAGAAACAAAAATGATAGTCTGGAGAGAGAGACATCATATCCTACCCCAGAATCACGTTTTCTGAGGGTACACCCAGACACCCAGGGCTCGCTTCGCTCGAGGCTATGGCGGGCGTTCAGTTCTTTCTATTCGTCGTCACCTCGCAGAGCCACGGGGGGTGCAGGGGGCTGGCCCCCCTGCAAACCTTTCTCAGAACGATCTAAGAATACTGATGATTAGAGGTTATATTTATAAATAACTACAGGAGGATTACGTTTCTAACTACCACCTGCAGCGGAGGGGCGTGGAGGTGGCGGTGGCAAGTTTGATGGTGGTGGCGGTGGCGGCAAGTTTGAAGAGGGTGGCGGTGGTGGCGGTAGATTTGATGGAGGAGGCGGTGGTGGGATACATGATCCTGGTGGCGGTGGTGGCGGTGGCGGTAATTTTGGTTCTGGTGGTGGTGGTGGTGGTGGTGGTGGTGGCGGTGTTGCGGAATAAGAGGCTGATCTATAGTTGTCGTTGTATGGGAAAGAAGAGCCTCTTGATTCGAACCGATCCTTTTCTGCGATCTGTTCGGTGGTGGCTGCGAGTAAGTCAAGGACAAGTTCTTTGGCCTTGCGAATGCCCTCTTCTTCAGGTCCTAAAATATGCACATGCAAAGGGACGTCGTCCTCTCGTCCGGTGATTCGGTCCACAAAGCCGGAGCCTCGGCCCTTGACCTGGACGCGACAGCCTGTCTCGTTCTGAATGTGCTTTACATTCTGTCCACCAGGCCCTACAATGAAGCCGCGGACTTGGTAGCTCGGGCGACGCGTGTTTATCTCAACCGCGACACGCTCCTCCGGCCATTTGCGGAACCCACCTGGACCATCCTCCGCATGGGGATGGTCGTCCTCTTGATCTGGACGCCTGAAGCGACGCTCGTCAACAAGACTTCCTAGATCCTGGCTTATCAGCTCGTTGATTCTGGCCACTGCCTTGTCTAAAGATCCCTGGTCATTAGCTTCTACCGATAAAAACAGAGGTGGCATTTTTTCCGTTGCCATGGATTTATCTGGATAGTACTTCCCTTTGGTGGTCACCTTGGCCCCAGTGTCTGCGTAGATCTGTTCCTGCGTATCCTTCTTCGTCAGCAGGTACTTGTTCCGCAAATCGTTGATCTCAATGCTCTGTTCCATGCTAAACCCGCCCTCCGGCGGTTGGCTTCGCGCCTCACTAGCGGCACTTCCTATTATCGTCAGCGCAGTTGAGCTTTCTCCCGCTGAAGCCTTTGTTTGTGGCTCATCATTAGACGTGGTAGTTGTCTCGAAGTTTGTCTCAGCAGGAGCTGCAATGTTAGTAGCGTCTGACCCGTACTGCGCGGCAATCTGGGCATTGATCTTTGCTGCCATGGCCCTAGCAGCAGCCAACGCATCCTCAGGCGGTTTGCTAGTTTCTCTATTAGCCTCCTCAACAACATCACCATCGTCATTCCTGTTCTCCTGGTCATCACGTAAAGAAGAAGAAGACCCGTTCTCTGTGCGTCGAGACGAGGATCTTCGAGATCGGTCGTCATGCTCGCTGCGTCGCCTGTCCTCTCTACTGCTGGTACGGTGTCGATGATGGCGATGATGACGGTAACTGGAGCTGTGTCGTCTGTCTGGAGAATGTCGTCTGTCTGGAGAAAGTTCACGATGGCTGGAGCTACGTCTACTATCCGAAGACCGCTCGCGGTGACAACCGAGCCTTCTATCTAGAGACCTGTCCCTATCACGAGACGACGAGTGATAATAATCCCGTCGCCCACTGCTAGAATACCCTCTCGGAGACCTAGAACGCATCCTACTATGTGAGCTTCCACTTCGATGTCGACGTGGCGACCTACCACTGTAACTCCTTCTATAATCCGACCCCATAACTAAATGTTGTCTGAAAGAACCACACTAGCGGACAAACGATCATTTAAATAAATTTATCGGTGAGGTTTAACAACGCGCTCCCTCCGCGCGCACTCTTGGAATGGAGGTTAAAAAGGTCCAGGTTCCCAAGCCCTCTTTCGGCTTCGCTGAAGCCTAGCCTAGTTTTATAGTTTTCTTCTTTTCCAGAAAAGAAGCAAAAGCGTTAGTTCTGCTTCGCAGGAGAATATGGGCTACCCAACCTTCGGCGAAGCCGACCCAGGGGGTCTGGGGGCGTGCCCCCAGGTGAAACGATAGATTGTAGCTAATTGTCTACTGCAAATACGCTCAAGGTAGCTTTCGGCCTATATTCTTGGGGGCCAGCCCCCAAACCCCGTGGTTCCGCTTCGTGGAAAGTTTTGGGGCCAATTGGCTTCTGCAGACCAGAAACACGTTGTCTTTATGTAGAAAAAAGAATCATTAATACTATTACTTGGTTAGACAAAGGCGAGAATTATATCTTAACTTTAGATATTCAGGAATCTACCGGATAAATTAATGAGAATTAATTGAGCCGGACCGGTGCGGCGATAAAAAAGGGCCAAAGTCACCTTTTTCTGTCCCAATCGGTCCCATCGCCAGCGACGTATCACCAACTCAGTCCCTTAGCCTACCACAGGCACTAGCATGTCGGACCAAACTCACATATTCCTGGAGCTCAGCAGACAAAAGCTGGAGGAGGTAGGTCAGCTTGCTAAGCAGCCTGCTCCTGCATCCCGGCCCAACGATAAATTGACAAAAGAATGTCTCGATGTGGTAAGTATCTGATAACAAACAATCAGTTTCTGGGGCACGCTCGACACAGGGTCTGTATCATTGGGATCCATGTTAAAACGTCTTCAATTGTATGTGAACATGACAGGAAAGGAGATCCATGAGCTCGTGGAGTGTCGCAAACTAGTGGTCGAATGTATAGTAGAGAAGCTATCATCATTCATATGCTGGGCTGAACGCCGGAAGAATTGAATTGCTTATTTAGAGGTTGAATCGGCTTCTGATGGCACGTCTCAAACACCCAGTATCAGCTTAGCGGAGTATGGGATTAGGATGTGTCTTGGATCAAGGGTGTCACGTGAAGAAGAATGTTAAGTTTCTGGGGAAATTCAGGAGGCTAGCAAGACCTAACCCAGAAGGGTGTTTTCTGGGGGCATGGCACGCCTCCAGACCCCCTGGGCTCGCTTCGCTCGAGGTTATGGGCAGTGTTCTTCGTACATATGGTTCAAAGGGACCAGTGTGTTATGTTTTGACCGAACACCAAGCATTGAATATCCTCCCCTTTTCTACTTGTCGTTCTCCTCAAGGCTCAACGAGGCTGGAGCAAATTCTGGATGGTATAGCCCTAACCAATTGGCTTGTTAGTCCTTTTCCAATAAGCCAAACGTGATTCTACCCTTAAGCTTCCCTCCCGTCTCAATTGAGTCTACAAGATTCAGACCAAAAACCAGGTCATTTGCTTCTGACAAGTGAATCTAATTCACACTTATTTCGCCGAAGCTGATACAGAGGCTCTAGAGGTCTCGGCTGAAACAGAGCACCTCTGTATCCCTGTGACTCTGAGGGGCCTCACTAGTCTCCAGACCTGGGCGAAGCCAATCCTGGGAGTCTAGAGGCATTCCCCAGATAAGCTTGGGTCATCCCACAGCTAATGCCCCAAGACCACTTTTGGCAGCCCATGGACTCAGTTGCGCTGCCGCTGATCCACGAGTTGATGATTTTTCAGGAAATCTATCGCTCCCCTAGTTGTCTGCTGAGCCGTAAATGCTTGGGTAGACTTCTATCTTCCATTCAATTTCGACAAGCTCGTCCAAAGCAGATGTGAGAGATAAAGCTATCGATTGGTTTCTGCATTCTCCTTTCCGACAAGCGATCCACACCTCGAAAAAGCCAACCCATGGGTCTAGAGGACTAAACTATCAATTGACTGGGATACTCCTTTCCGCTTCTCCCAAGCCTCAGCGGAGCCACCTAGTCGACTTTCCAACGATCAATTCTACTTTTCCAAGCCCCAGCGACTCTGACCGGGTCTCCTTTCCAACAATTGATTCTACTTTCTCCAGTTCTCGGCGAAGCCGACCCAGGGGATCTGGGGGCGTGCCCCAAGAATAATCCAACCAATTGAATACTAACGAATAAACTAGCGACGGACAGTTAATGATTTGCGCAAGTTCTTATTGAGCATACGACCTGCATATCTTTCGAATTCGAATCGTGGTGGTCTTAGTGCCGGCGGGTCGATGACAGATAAGCAACGAGATGAAATTGACTACGAGGCACGCATGATTCTCCAGCAGCAGAAGAGCAGGCTGCGAGCTTTGGAGGATTTGGAGAAGCAAAGGATAGAAAAGTATAGTGCAAGGTCGGCCATGTCCAAGTTTATGGAGGACCTAAGGACGGAAGGGACAAATAAAACCGTCCAGCTGCATCGTGCGGGTATGTTTTGGTATTTAAATGACCTTCTCAAGGAGGTTTCCGATTTTCATGCGGCTCAGCAACAAATCAGGTTGTCGCGTCAGCTGGAGAAGGCTAAAAGCACCTTCCATCACGTGCCTGAGAGCCATGCTACCAAGGCTGCGTTTTTGGATGAGCAGCCTGATGCCTTGCCGACAAATACACAACAGTTTTCGCCAGAGCTACAAATGGAGCTGGAGAACGAAAACAACGCACTCTTAGACGAGCTTCAAGTGTCACTAGACAAGGCACGATCAGCAGAAAAGTCCATGTATGAAATCTCGCAGTTGCAGACGGACCTGGCCAATCATCTGACGACTCAAAATGAAATGATCGAAAACCTACTAGAAAATGCATTCCAAACCTCTGAAGACGTAACTGCTGCAAACCAACAATTGACTAGCGCCGGAAAGCGAAATAGAATTGCCTCGAAAATTATCATCTACGCCTCCGTCATAATCGGCCTCTTGTTGTTATTCTATGATACTTGGTTGTAACTTAATTTATTTCATCCAACGGACTTATTTGTAGCAGTATTCTTCTTTTTCCAGAAAAAGAAGCAAAAAGCGTAGTTCTGCTTCGCAGAATGCATGGGGCCTCACACTTTCTGCAGAAGGCTGCGGTTCTGGCCCCAAGATATGGGCTAGAATCGTGGAGCTGTAATATCAAGGCAAACTTATTATTCACCTTATAACAGAATTAATCGGCAAAAAGGGTATACTGATGTGCTATCGGAATCGCATGCAGCTAGACCTCTTTTTCTAACCCATAACGGCTTTGGGGGATACGCCCAGATCCACTTGGCTTGCTTCACTCGAGGTTATGGGGTGAGAGATTATTCGCGCCTCGCAGAGCCTTGGGGGTGCAGAGGGGGGGGGCGGCAGCCCCCTGCAAACCTAACCCACTAGTGTTTTCTTTAAACCGAACATAGTGGACGATCGATGAGGTTAAGATTAGTGTTTATTTTTACATGGGAATGAGATATATCACTCTATGATATCATCGATTACACCTGCAGCCATAGTTGATCCATCTTTTCGTAGGACGATTCTTCCTAGTTCTTTGCTGGCTTTGAATTGTTCTAGAGGGATTGCGCGGTCTTCTAGCAATACTTCTACAATGGCTGTTTGGTTGCTGGTCAAGTGTCTGGGTTTGTTCTTCAACACCTGTCCATTAGACTTGTCCAGGGTGGCGATGATTTTTGAAATTTTAGCAGGAGCGTTGATTCTACCACGATGGACAATGAACCTGGTTCCCAATGTAATTGGGCGTTTTAGGTCGAACACTACCACACGACAAGTGAAGCGTTTGGCACTGGGGATCGGAGCTTCTAGATTGCAAACCACGTCGCCAACAAGAGCATCATCCTTTTCTAGTTCACCCAAGTTAGCAGTGATGTTGTCGCCAGCAACTGCCCAATTCTTCTTTTCTCCGTTGGTCATCAACGATTTGACAGGTGCAATTTTGCCGCTGGGAGAGATGTAAACCTTTTCGCCTACTTGGATGGAGCCTGATTCGACCCTACCAATGACTGACATGTCGGTCGTGTTTGCCCCTTTGACAACATCAGACGTGATGATTCTGAGATCCTTCTTGTGGTCCTTCTTTTCACTCTTTTCATTGTTAAGCTCTAGTTGTTTTAGTAGTGTATTCCCTTGGTACCATGAAAGATTTTTGGTCTTTGACGGTGTAGCAACGTTATCACCGTAAAGGCCGCTGGTAGGAATGAACGATACCTGTTGCTCTTTGAATCCAATCTTCTTTAAAAATTCAGACAATTGAATCCGGATTTCGTCAAAACGCTCTTGTTGCCAATCGACAGTGTCCAGCTTGTTGACAGCTACAACAACACTGTCCACACCTAGACTTCGAACCAGAACTGCATGCTCCTTGGTTTGTCCGTCTAATGAGAAGCCCGATTCAAACGCATTGGTAGCTGCATCAACTACCAACACGGCGAAATCAGCTTGTGCGGAACCTGCAATCATGTTTGGTACAAAGTCCTTGTGCCCTGGCGCATCTACAATGGTAAACTTTGCATCCTTGGTCTCAAAAGAACTGACGCAAATGTCCATTGTCACACCTCTACGTCGTTCCTCTTCAGTTTGATCCAATACCCATGCCAAAGCAAATGAACCTTTGCCGTTTAATTTACTCTCCTCTTCGTACTTTTTGATAATTTTGGGATCAACCGCCCCACTGTCATACAAGAGCCGTCCCATTAATGTACTTTTACCCGCATCAACATGACCGATAACCACAAAGTTGATTGTTGGCTTGATGTCAGCCTTTGCCAATTCCTGGTCAACGTCCAACTTTCGAACATTTTTCACACTGCTAGTACTGGTATTACTGCTTCCTTGAGACGATATTGATAGGTTGTTGATATCTTTTTCAATTGTTGCTGATGCATTGCTGGCAAATCCTCCTTTTTCCTGTGCCGACAAGACGACATCGTCGGGACTCGGTTTGTTAAAGGCTTCCTTGACTTTGGTTGAATCTACAGGAAGATAGACAGTATTAGCAACGCGTGAAACACGAGTGTTAGTTGAATGATCACAGAACAGTGCTCCAAAGCTCGATGGTGTACCGCGGACAACCTCAGGAACCGCGACGTTGTAGTCAAAGTCAATATCCGGTAGTTTCTTTAATGCAGGAGGAGCTGGCTTCTTCCTGACCTTATCTGTCGTAGAAGTTATTGTGGATGGTGATGGCGATGGTGGCGTAGGAGGTTCACTCCGTCGTTGTTTTAGCTTTTCTAATGCACTTCCACCACCACTACCAGCAGGTGAATTCTCTCCAGACGACGAGAGCCGTCCGAGTAGATTCACAGACTTGAGACCCCCAGTCCCAGCACTGTTTTTCTTAGCTAGATCTGCAAGTTTTGAAGACGATTGGGACGGTCCAGAACTCTCATTTTGTGAGCTCCTAGACTTTGCCAATGCGGCCAGCTTTGAAGATGCACCACCGTTCCCGCTATTGCTATTTCCATTGCCATTGCTGTTACTATCATTTCCTGCTGTTCGAGACTTTGCCAGAGACGCCAGCTTGGACGACTTTATAGGTTCACCTGATAGAGCTTTAGAATCGTTGTTCTGATCAAAAGGGTCTGTAGATTTCAACATACCTTTAGCAGCTGTTGGCGCAGCTGGCTTAGCCTTGGGTTTAGGCTTGTTCGCTTTGTCATATTTATCAGAGACATATTTTGCCGCTCGTTGAGAATCAAAATCGTAATGCCACAGTGCATCTTTAATATCCTCATCATTGATCTTGCGTTCACCAATCATTGATTTGACCTCAGCCAAACCAATCATTAGGCTCTCTAACCGTCTATTAGTATTCAAAGACTTTGGAGCAAAACCAGTCCCCAGGGCTCCTTCGCTCGAGGTCATAGGTAGTGTTCGTTGAAGCCTCGCGGAGCCCTGGGTGCAGGGGGCTGGCTTCCTGTAAAATTCTCCTCACCTTCTTCTTCAGGAGTCATTTCTACAATGCTCTGTCAGTACGCTATGATTGCCACCATTTGCATTCTGAAAAAGCACTTACCCTCATCGCTGAAATCCTCCTCAGCATAATCCACGAGATCTACACAGGTCAGTAAACCAACTCCATCCGTTGACATCTGTCAGCAACATACCATCGTCGTCATATCCCTGCAACGCCATGGTGCTGGTTCGTCGTTAAATTCGGCTTTTGCTTTATATATATGATGTGGTGGGAGGTTTGCTCGGGGAGATCTAGACACCACTAAATAATCTATGGCCAGCACACAAAACATAGAGGTTGTGACCTTCGTTACACCAGAAACATACATTTACTCCATCCCTCCTCTCAAGAGCAACAGAGGCCATAGAGCATCAGAATGGGATGCTGAAAATCCACTCTGGAAAGGCCGATTGACCGTGCTAGAAGTCGAAAACCCTGACACCAAGGAATTGCATTGTGAGCTCGTTTTGGATGATAGCGAGACCGGTGAACTGTTTGCTAAAGCTCCGTATTCTTCTGAAGGTAGAGGAGTTGAACCGGTTGTCGACTCGTCCCGATTTTTTGCTATTCGCGTCGTGGATGGCGACAAACACGCTGTCCTAGGCCTCGGCTTCCCCGACAGGAACGTAGCTTTCGAATTCAACATTGCACTACAAAACTTCAGAAAACACACCAGCATCAAGGAGGAAGATGAAAGCAAAAAGCCTAAAAAGGACTTTTCCCTAAAAGAAGGCGAAAAGATTCATCTTAACATCTCATCCTTATCTCCTTCTCAACAGAAGGAACCAGAACCCTCTGAAACAAATGCTAGCATCCCAAATCTACCGCCTCCTCCATCTGCATCCAACCATTCTAAATCCAACAGTCGAAGTGATCCTTTTGATGACGACTTTGGTGATTTCGTTGGTTAGCTCGCATAGAAATCTATTATCTCACAAACTCCACATTACTCAGATCAGTTCAACTCAGCTTTTTAGGGGAGGGCATGAGAATACTATTAGGTATTTTTCTGGGGTCCTCCAGGTCACCCCTGGGTCGGCTTCGCCGAGACTTGGGTAGCCAACCAGGATACTACTCGCAATCTATACATAACCTCAGAGGTTTTGCCTCTATTAATTACAGTGGTTTTCTGGGGGCACGCCCCCAAACCCGCTGGGCTCGCTTCGCTCAAGGCTATGGGTAAAAGTCTATTCTATCTATTCGTCGAGGCCTCGCAGAGCCACGGGGGTGCAGGGGGCTAGCCCCCTGCAAAACCTAACCCATAACTGTTTTCTGGGCACGCCCCCAGCCCCCCTGGGCTCGCTTCGCTCGAGGTTATGGGTAGGGATTCATTTTAGGTCGGCTTTGTCAGGATTAGGTGGCCAATATTCTTCTGAGAAGCAAAACTAACGCTTTTTGCTTCTTTTTCTGGAAAAAGAAAAATGCTTGGAGGTATTTTTCTGAGAAAAAGCTCACAACTGCAACTGCAGGGGGTTCTAGCGAGGTTATATTTACAAAATGGAGATATGTACATAATTATTGAGCATCACGAAGCCATAGTTGTTTGCGTCTTTCTCTGTCACGACGAGCACGGTACCTCGACTCGTTCCATAGGGATTTGATGACATCTAGTCTACGGTCCATTTCCTTTTGTCGGTCAGGGTGTGGAGTAGATGCAATAGAGATAAAGAATTCAGAGCAATTAAACTTTTCGGCCAATGCTTTTCGGGTCCATTTTTCAGGGTCCTCTTTTCGAAGGCGCTGTATTTCAATCATGTCTTCTTCGGTCAAGTTGTATTGTTTTCGTTGTCTGGGGGTTAGAGGTGGCATGTATTTGACGTCGTCGTATGGTTGAGCATCTTTTCGGATCTGCCTTTTATCATTTTCTGGGAGGAATGCAGCCGGTGTATCATATGGAGTTGGTGCAGCAGGGGCTGGGTTGTAAACTAGGCCCTTTGGAAGTTGAATACGTGGGTTAGATGCCGATCGAACCGGGTTGAACTGGGTAGGGAATCTAGTAGGGATTTCCTTTCGTGCCTTGTTCAATGGCTTGGCCTTGTTAGAAGCAAATCGAACACCCTTGATCGAATGCAGTGAGCTTCGAACGCCAGTTGTCCTTGAAATCATTGTGACGAAGTGATGGTGGCAGCACCAATCTGAAATTTTTGTTAGTTGGTGTTCCTACTCCCAACTTCCCAACGCGGGTTCACCGTATATTTCAGACCAAGGAAAGCCGCAGGCTATCATCGACTACCGATATATATATACTTTGGTCCGTCCTTGGTAAAGCATGGATTCTGACGAGTATGTGGACCAGGTAGCTTTTAGTATTGCAGATCAGCTTAATCGCAGTGCTGTCAACAAAAATCTGGCTAAACAGGTTTTGAATTTGGCCAAATCACAGCCCTCTGTGGAAAAGTTTGTCAACGCTTGCAAGATATTTGGCAATTTTGATGACAGCTTTCTCCACAAGGTTTACAGCGATAGTAGGAGTGCAGAAGGGTCTTCTGTTAAGACTGAAGAGGAGCCGTCTGGGGTGTTGAAAGGCACTGATGAAGTCAAGGGCGGTTTATATGTTCCAAAACCTAACGAACATGATCAAGCCGATAGAAAGACGAAGTCTCAGAATATAGGACCTCGGATAAAAAATGAGGACGAACAATTGACTGATAAAAGTGATGATGGTAGGGGTATATCGCATAAACGAGCATCAGTGAAAAAGGAGGAAGAAGAGGACGATGAAACTGGTCCGTCTCTTTCGCTTACTGCACGCAAGAGACTTGAAGAGATACGTCAGAAACGTAGAGTCAACAATGAACCACTAAAAAGACCGCCCTCCGAAAGCCCACCATCGCATGCGCGTAAGCGATTTCATCCTCGTGGCCGTGATGGCCAATTCAAGAAAGAGGAATCACCGGAAAGAGTGCCAAGTTATGAACAGGAGTCATTAGAAGCATTAGACAGGGATTGGTATAATAGCGAGGAATTCGGCCATGTTGCGGGAGATGACATGCACAATCCGTTTTACGACAGTTCTTACATAGAGCCTGAGGCAGAAAAACAGATCCAAGACAAGTTCCAGAAGCGAGTGTCTTTGCGAGCTGCTGAAAGACAACGGGATTCTGATATCTGGGAAAAGAAGCAAATGCGAACTTCCGGAATCATAGGCCAGGGGACATTTGATCCAGATTTCGAAGATGACACTGAAGATCGGGTCCATTTGTTCGTTCATAACCTGACACCACCGTTTCTTGATGGAAAACAAATATTCACACGACAACGAGATCCCGTTTCTGCAGTGAGAGACCCGCAGAGCGATCTAGCAATTTTCGCCCGTAGAGGAAGTGCTCTAGTAAAAGAGAGAAGGCAGCAACGAGAACGGCAAAAGCAATCCCGTGCTGCCGTCAGCCTGGCAGGCACAACCCTGGGTAACGTCATGGGCGTGCAAGAACAAAAGGAGGAGGAAGATGATGAAGACGGAAATAGCAAATGGACTACAAAGTTTTCCGATAACTTGAACGACGAGAAGAATACAGGAACCTCAAAATTCGCCACAGAAAAGTCGCTACGAGAACAGAGACAGTTCCTCCCTGCATTCGCTGTTCGAGAAGAACTCCTCAACGTCATTCGCGATAATCAAGGTAAGTTTGATTTGTATCAGAATAGCCCTGCTTTGGGGCAAGCTACCTACTCTTTCTAATCATTTGAGCCTCGCAGAGCCTAGCCTCCTGTAATCCTAACCCAGAACCGGTTTTCTGGGGGCACGCCCCCAGACTCCCTGGGCTCGCTTCGCTCGAGGTTATGGGTTGCGGTCCCTTCTTTCTATTCGTTGAAGCCTCGCAGAGCCACGGGGGTGCACGGGGCTGGCCTCCTGCAATCCTAACCCAGTTGTTGTTTTCTGGGGGCATGCCCCCAGATCCCCTGGGCTCGCTTCGCTCGAAGTTATGGGTTATGGTTCCTTCTTTCTATTCGTGAATCCTCGTACCATGGGTTCACTTTGTGGATATCTAATCGTTGGAATTGTACCTTACCAGCGCCGCTAGGTTAATGTTGGGTCATTTGATATTTGTTTCTGGGGGCACGCGGCCAACTTCTCGGGATCCGCGAGGCGAATTGGCTGGATCACCTAGAGGGATGACAGTGCAAGTCGGATTCTCTTGTCTTGTTTATACATAACGATCTCTGAGTTTAATGTTTCTTTTTTAAAAAAGAACAAACAAGGCTGGCAGCTGAAGTTTGAGGTTATTTGGTTTTAGAATTGGTTATTAACAAGCCTTTTAGTGATTGTTGTGATAGGTGAAACTGGGTCTGGTAAAACTACACAGCTTACACAGTTTCTACTTGAAGATGGATATGGGAAACGAGGAATGATTGGATGCACCCAGCCGCGAAGAGTAGCAGCGATGAGTGTTGCAAAGCGTGTCAGTGAAGAGATGGAGGTCAAGTTGGGAGGTGAGGTTGGATATGCTATTCGATTCGAAGACTATACAAGTGCGGAGACCAAGATAAAGTACATGACAGATGGTATTCTATTACAGGAGACTCTAGCTGAGCCAGATTTAGACAAGTACTCGTGCATTATTATGGACGAGGCACACGAACGGGCTTTGAATACAGATGTCCTTTTGGGGTTGTTTAAACAAATTTTGCCACGAAGAAGAGATCTCAAGCTAATTGTTACTTCTGCTACAATGAATGCAGAGAGATTTTCACAGTTTTACGGAGGTGCGCCTCAGTATACTATTCCTGGGCGTACATTCCCTGTTGATGTGATACATCAGAATGCACCGGTGGAGGATTATGTTGATGCAGCTGTTAAACAGGTTTTGTCAATTCACCTGTCGTCTGGGCCAGGAGATATTCTTGTGTTTATGACGGGTCAGGAAGATATCGAGACAACTTGTGAAGTATTGGCTGAGAGGCTGTCCTCGTTGGACAGACCTAGCCCATTGGAAATTCTACCGATTTATTCTCAAATGCCCACTGATTTACAAGCTAAGATTTTCCGTCCAGCCCCGGAAGGTACTCGAAAGGTGGTGGTTGCAACCAACATTGCGGAAACTTCCTTGACAGTAGACGGGATTTCCTATGTTGTAGATTCCGGATTTTCAAAGTTGAAGGTTTACAACCCGAAAATTGGCATGGATGCTCTTCAAATTACTCCAATATCTCGGGCAAACGCTGGACAACGGTCGGGAAGAGCAGGACGTACTGGAAGGGGTACCGCCTACAGGTTATACACAGAACGAGAGGAGGAGGAAGATATGTATCCACAGGCCATTCCAGAAATCCAGCGTACAAATTTAACAAACACATTGTTAATGCTGAAGTCTCTTGGGATAAACGATTTATTAAAGTTTGACTTTTTGGATCCACCTCCAACAGACACCATAACTTCAAGTTTATATGAACTATGGTCATTAGGCGCATTGGACAATGTTGGAAATCTTACACCGATTGGTAAAAGAATGTCTTCCTTCCCCATGGACCCATCATTGTCTAAGCTTATAATCATGTCGATCGAGTACGGTTGCTCAGAAGAGATTCTGACCATTGTGTCAATGTTATCTGTTCCAACGGTATTCTACAGGCCAAAGGAACGTGAAGAGGAATCTGATGCTGCAAGGGAAAAGTTTTATGTTCCAGAATCCGACCACTTAACTCTTTTACATGTCTACAACCAATGGAAGGCAAATCAATATTCAGGCGCCTGGTGTGCGCGCCATTTCCTCCATGCCAAAGCCCTTCATCGAGCAAGAGAAGTGCGGGATCAGTTGGTGTATATTTTGACGCAAGGACAAAGGACAAAGTTAACAAGTTGCTATGGTGACTGGGACATTGTTCGAAAATGCATTTGCACAGGCTATTTCCACCAGGCCGCAAGAGCCAAAGGTTTGGGTGAATATGTGAATTTGCGAACTAGTGTGAAGATGCAACTTCATCCAACATCGGCCCTCTCTGGACTAGGCCTTCTTCCGGACTACGTGATTTATCATGAACTTGTGCTAACCTCAAAACAGTACATGTCAACAGTAACCGCCGTGGACCCATACTGGCTGGCAGATCTTGGAGGTGTGTTCTATTCAATCAAGCAAAGAGGCTATTCTTCCATAGAAAAGAAAACCACTGAACAAGAACACTCAAAACGAATGCAGGTCGAGGCTGAGATTGAACGTGATAGAAAGGCTTATGAAGAAGGTAAGCGTCGAGATGAAGAAGAACGCAAAAAATCAAAAAAATCGAAGAAGTCGGCTGTCGTACTCCCTGGTAGTAGAACTGGTGGTAGAGTAAGACGACGTGGTATCTAATTAATCTAATATTACTAATGATGAACCAATTTATTCATTCAACGAGGCGGCTTGCCTCCAAAAAGAAACCAATTGGCCTTATAGATGCCTTCCTTTTCCAGAAAAAGAAGCAAAAAGCGTGGTTCCGCTTCGCGGGAAGTTTATGTTTAGTTAAACGAAGGTTAGTGCCGGACGCTCGGCGAAGCCGACCCCGGGGGTCTGGGGCGTGCCCCCAGAAACCAAGCAATATGGTTATGACTACTGAAAGGATTTCAGCTGGGGTCAATTATTATACATATTTACAGAGAGGATGCGGATTAATCGAAGAAGATGTTATCGATGATTCTGGTTTTTCCGCCATTCTTATTAGGGACCTTAATTGCACCGCTTAAAATGGCTCCAGAGCCAGGTTCGACCGAATCTACTTCTTTCAGAGAGTGTTTGTCGGACAACGCGATATACTCAATTTCTATTGAGAAGTCGTCGTTGGGTTTCGTGAGTGGGTTGAGAGTTGCGTAAACTGCGTCTAAAATGTCGTTTCTTGGTGTTTCAGCGTTCCTATCCTTGTATAGCTTATGGGCTGCAGAGAGGGCTTCGTAGAAGATTCCAGCCTTTTGACGAACTTCAGGAGATAGATAATCATTTCTAGAGCTCATTGCTAGGCCACTGGGTTCTCTTGCGGTTGGTGCTACTACCACCTCTGTTGGAAGTAGGAGATCACGGGCTAATCGCTTTACGACTACACTTTGTTGGGCGTCTTTTTGACCGAAGTAGGCTCTTTCGGGTGTGACAACGTTGAAAAGCTTTGTCACGACCGTTGCAACACCCCGGAAGAACTGCGGTCTAATAGCACCTTCTAACTGATTGCTCAGTCCTTTGACTTCGACAAAAGCACCTGTTTGTTCATTGACGTCCAAAGTGATCCCTGAAGGATACATTTCCTGGACCGATGGAAGGAAAACAGTCAGATCTGATTCCGGATTTGAGATCTGGGAAAGCTTTTCCAGGTCCTTATCCAATGTTCGTGGGTACGTGTTGAGGTCTTCAGTCGGAGCAAATTGTGAAGGGTTCACAAAGATGGAAACAACAGTAACATCATTCTCCCTTAGTGATTGCGATACCAAATTCAGGTGCCCTTGATGAAGAGCGCCCATTGTTGGAACAAGGCCAACCGTTCTGGACTGTTTCAACTGTTCAATTCGCCATTTCCGAAGCTCGGAAACCGTCTTGACAATATTTGGCCCAGTTACAGTTGAATACCTCCTCAAATTGCCTCTAAACAGCCTCAACATTCTTGCTGCCTCGGATTTGATCCCATCTGCATCTCTTGTGGAGAACACCGTTAATTGCCCATCAGTCCAATGCGCGAGCGCGCATTTCTCATGCATACATGCACCGAGATTATTGTTAGCTCTAAATACAACTTACAACCTCAACCAGCCTCCCAGACTCGTTAAGCCTCTTGTTGGTTTTAGTTTTAGTAGATACTTCTAGAAGAAAAACTACTACTGGGTTAGGTTTGCAGGGGGCCAGCCCCCTGCACCCCCGTGGCTCTGCGAGGCTTCAACGAATAGAAGAATAAAATCACCACCCATATCCTCGAGCGAAGTGAGCCCAGGGGTCTAGTTTGAGCTTAACACGCTTGAGAGCCATACATTCATATCGTTTAATAGAGCCGTTATATCGGAAGCATGAGCGGATGGTCACATCAAAGAATCGTATGCATCATATGCATACAAGCCGCCCATATGTTCACTGCATGTATGGTCGTAATTATGTTTGAGCAATGCTGTTTGGAATTACCCCTTGATTGATTAATCTCACAGACGTAAGTGACGCGCAAACAACCAGAGAATGCGACATGAATATCCATATTGAATGACCTGTATTCGACAAAAAAAAAAAAAAAAAAAAAAAAAAAAAAAAAAAAAAAAAAAAAAAAAAAAAAAAAAAAAAAGCAAAACGCGTTGTTCTGCTTCTCAGAAGGTCTCTCTAATTCACAGGTCAGTGAACAGTGCCCAGGAGTTTGGGTGTTGCTCCAAGAATCAAACCATTTGCTCTTGTACACTTTAATTAACCCAGTTTCTTCCTTTTCTTTTAGTAAAAGAGACAAAATCCGATGTTCTGCCTCCCACTAGGCCATTCTAAATCAAAAAGTCGCGAAACGGACTCAGGGATTTCGGTGTGTCTCCCCAAAAAGCTAGCTAAAACATCTAGCTCACCCAACAACCCAATTTTTTTTTTCAATTCCCCCATTTATTCCAGCAAAAGAAGCCAAAGAAACGATGTTCTTCCCTCACCAAGCCATTCTAAACCCAAATTCCGCGAAGCGGACCCAGGGGGTTTGGGGGCGTGCCCCCAAGAATCCAGCTTAAAAAAACAACTAGTTGGCTCAACACAGTAAGAGGCCAAAAAAAAAAAAAAATTACAGGGTTATTCTAAACCCGAAATCCGCGAAGCGGACCTAGGGGGTTTGGGGGCGTGCCCCCAAAAAGCTAGTTAAAAGAACTGTAGCTATCTGAGTTTTTCCGAGGGGTCTGGGGGCCGAGGTTTACGCGCATTGTCATGCGCGGCGGAGGTTTGGTGTTGTTGCCATGGCAACGGGGAGAAACGCGTAAACAAATGTCCCAAGAGGAAGAATGTTCAAAGGCCGAAGGAAATAAGTCTCATTAGCGGAGCTTGGTTGTTTTTATTTATTTATTTATTGCGAGAGACGGGAGATTTATTGATGGCTGACCCATTTTATACGAATGCTCCGGCTTCCAGCAAGCGGAATCGAAATTACAGTGATTACAATTCGTTTAAACAGCCGCGCCTGTCCCTGGCGGACGGGAATATGTCCTCCATACCTCAGCCGGCCTCGGCCCTACGCAAGCCCTCTTATCGACCTTCGTTGGCGCCGAACCAGCAGCAGGGGTCTCTTTTGCCGTCAAGCAGTCACAGACAGTCTATAGCAATTGCTCCTGGGCGAGGAGGCGGGGGGAATGGGATGCATTATGGAAATAGCAGAGGGGAGGCTGCGAACCCGAGGAATAGTATACGGAGAAGCATGGCGCCTGTGAGCTCTTCTTCGGGAAACATGCGGAACTCGCGACAGTCATCGTTTGGCTTGAACAAGTTCTCCAGTTCAACTGTTCCTTCGAGCGTTCCGACTCGAGACCCCCGACCGTTGAGAGACAAGCAATACCAAGCGATGATATCCCAGGAGATACACGAGTACCTCGCAGCTAACAAGTTTGAGATTGAGATGAAGCAGCCATTGACGCCCAAGACCCTAAAGACTCCGACACAGAAGGAATTTGTGCTCATGTTCCAATGGCTGTATAAACGACTGGATCCTGGCTATCGGTTTACAAAAAGTATTGAACATGAGGTGTACTTTCTGTTAAAGACCATCAAATACCCCTATTTGGAATCAATCAACAAGTCACAAATCTCCGCAGTCGGCGGCCAGAACTGGCCGGTGTTTATGGGAATGCTGTATTGGCTGGTTCAGCTGAACCAGACGCTAGAAATTCACGAAAACAAGCAGTATGAAGGTGTGGAGGAGACCGAGGATATGGTGTTGGATCAGATTTTCACTCGTTATGTGTGCAAGTCATATGGTGCGTTTTTGGCCAATGAAGATGATTATTCCGAGTACAAGGCCGAGATGCAGCATGAGTTTGAGCAGCACACAGCCAGTGTCTATAATGAGATTCAATCGCTGGAGGAGGACAATGAGCATCATCGGAAACAACTACAGGAGCTCTCCAAGGACGCAGACCATTTGACTTCGCTGCAGAAGAAGGGAGAAGCCCTGGAAAGCGATCTGGTCAAATTCAAGGCGTATATCGATTCAATGGAACAGCGAAAGGTCAAGTGGACCTCCGTTTTGGAGAAGATAACCGACGAATTAGCGGCATCTGAGAAGGAGTTGAGTGCTCTTGAACAAGAAAAGCAGTCGCTCCAGTCGCAAATATCGTCGCAAGGAATGACGCCTGCAGATATCGACAAGATGAATTCTGAACGGGAGAAACTCGGCAAGGCTTTGGAATCTATTGCAAGCCGGTTAGACGAAGTCTCCAGTACGGAAAATGATAAAGAACTGACAGCACAAAAGGCCCTGGAATCCCTAGAACAACACCTCCAGCAGTATTCATCGTCTCTATACAGAATTGGTATATCCTCCACCGCGTCTTCCCAAGACTTTGAAATCAACCTGGACAATCCGCTAAGTGATGCTAACCTCGGAAAGCGGCCCGATGCCCTGCTCAACGGAAAGGACCTCAAACACACGATCCGACCCGCCCTCCAGAATCACAGACAGGAAATCAGCATGCGAGTTCATAAAGCACAAGATGAAGCCATCAGACTACAGGAGCTTCTGGATCGTCTGTCGGAAACAATCTCTGAAAAGAAGGACCAGGTGGAAACACTAGAAGCCAAACTCAACACGGACAAAATCACATACGACGAGCTTTATGAAACCATGAACTCGGACGCCTCCGCATCCAACGCAGAGATTGAGCGACTTGAGCGAGAGCTTCATTCAATGAAAGTCACCTCCCAACAGGGCCTCCTCCAACTAAATCAACGAAGTCAAAGCGTGGCCATCGAACACGACCAACTAGAACACTCCATCCAATCCTCCCTCGACCGACTCAACGCAGACGTCGAAAAAACAATCTCAACAATAATAAACTTCAAACTCCACATCCAATCCACCCTCGAGAACTACGAAAACTTTATCCTTGATGAATGTGAACGTGAAGACAAACAACTTAATGATGACCTTACGATTTAATGCACTCTATAATAAATAATGGGACTTTTCTTCAACATCCAACTCTAACATTTCTGTATTACCACAACACTTACCCTTTATCCGATCCCCAACCCCCCTTGGCTAGAACAAAACATTGCAAGGCTACTAATGGTAGAGAAATTTGTTCTTTTTAAAAAAAGAACCAAAAACTTTAGCTCTGCGAGGCTTCAACGAACAGAGAATCTTCTTTTTAAAAAAAGAACCAAAAACTTTAGCTCTGCGACGATTCAACGAATATAGAGTCTTGTTCTTTTTAAAAAAGAACCAAAAACTTTAGCTCTGCGAGGCTACAACAAGTAGACAAACTCAACACTACTCATAATTTCGAGCGAAGCGAGCCCAGGGGGTCTGGGGGCTTGCCCCCAGAAAACCGTTCTAGGTTAGTTTTTGCAGGGGACCAGCTTTGTTCTTTTTTTTTAAAAAAAAAAAAAGCCCTCAATCTGTCAATCCTTATTGTTTCTGGACCTGGAGGGTTTCCCCGTTTTGAGTCAAATTAAGGCCTCAGACTCCCACATGTAATTTAAGACTAAACCTTTCGGTATAGTCATGGATTATATCTTAGACCCTAAGGGACCCACACCCATTTAGTCTCTGAACCTACTCTTAGACTGAGTTTGGATGCGGATTGTACAAGACTTTCGCATTGTTACTATACTCCGAATGATTAGTTCAGAACCAAAAACATTAGCTCTGCAAGGCTACTAGTAGTAGGCAAACTCGTTCTTTTTTATAAAAGAACCAAAAGCATTACCTCGGCAAGGCTACAACTAATAGAGAAGTTTGTTCACTTCAAAAAACCGAACCAAGTCTCTGACCCTGCGAGGCTAAACAAAAAAAAAAAAAAAAAAAAAAAAAAAAAAAAAAAAAAAAAAAAAAAAAAAAAAAAAAAAAAAAAAAAAAAAAACCACGGGGGTGCAGGGAGCTAAAATCCTAACCGCTGAGGAGGCTACGTATTATGTTCCGTTTCGGTAATAGAAACAGATTAGAGAGGGGATACTGTATGGGGGTTCAGCAGGATATCAGTTAGCGCAAAGACCAAGGACAGAGTGATGCAGTACGAGTCTAGGATGGTGGCTTTGGCACGCCTGTGGGCCAGTTTGCTTTTAAGATGAATTAAATTATATATGAAGGTTTGGTACTTCAGAATCATAGAAGCCTTGACCCAAGCATTCTGTATGATTCGAAGAAGGGTTTATAACAGTAGCGTAGAAACCTCTTCAACAAAACGCAGAAACACTAATGGTGCATCGGACGTCAAAGCAAGCGTTCACATTCCAGTGCGAGCGCTTAGACGATTTGTGGCTTGAGCCCAATCAGAGTTGGGCTGAAGAAAGAAAAAGAACCCGATTGAGGGAAAAGCCGCCTCCTTTTATACTTCTCTCCTCCACCCTTGCTGACTAAGCAGCAGTCCAGAAACCCCTGCAGTCTACAAGTTACCCCCTCTCACAAACCTAAGAAGGGTCTATTAACGGTATCTGGGGGCACGCCCCCAGACCCCCAGGGTCGGCTCCGCCGAAAGTTTGTGGGACCTCCGGCAAGCAGAACAACGCTTTTTGCTTCTTTTTCTGGAAAACGAAGAAGACCACTACATGCAAGATGTGTCTATTTCCGGTATCTGGGGGCATTCCCCCAGACCCCCAGGGTCGGCCCCGCCGAAGGTTTGTGGGGCCTCCGGCAAGCGGAACAACGCTATTTGCTTCTTTTTCTGGAAAAGAAGAATACCACTGTAGCTATGTGCAGGACGTGTCTATTTCCGGTATCTGGGGGCACCCCCCCCCCCCCAGACCCCCAGCGCCGGCTCCGTCGAAAGCTTGTGGGACCTCCGTTAAGCGGAACAACGCTTTTTGCTTCTTTTCCTGGAAAAAAAAAGAGTACTACCACATGCAAGGTCCGAGATACCCAGGGTCGGATCTACTGGGATATAGAAATGTCATTACCTTTTTAACGAAAAACTGCAGATGCGGTTAATCCCGCTAGGAGGGTTATGAGTTAAGGTGATGGCTGCTGAAGGACTTGACTGCAAGAGAGTGATGAACACGTTCATCTTGCACTCAACGAATAGAGCATTATCCACATCATTGAGTGAAGCGAACCAGAGATCTGGGAGCGTGTCCCAGAAAACTAGCTCTGGGTTAGACTTGTAGGGGCCAAACCAAAATCATTGCTCTGAGTATCCTAATTGAAGTTTTAGCCACTGTAAACTTGTTCTTTTTAAAACAGAACCATACATTAGCTCTGCGAGATTACAACCAACAGTGAATTTTGTTTCGCCGAACTGTTTTCTGGGAGCACGCCCCCAGACCCCCGGGGCTTGCTTCGCTCGAGGTTATGCGTAGTGTAACTTCTTTCTATTCGTTAAAGCCTCGCAGAACCACGGGGGTGCAGGGGGCCAAACTAACCAGAATTGGTTTTCTACAACCAACAGTGAAGTTTGTTTCGCCGAACTGTTTTCTGGGGGCACGCCCCCAGACCCCCGGGGCTCGCTTCGCTCGAGGTTATGCGTAGTGTAACTTCTTTCTATTCGTTGAAGCCTCGCAGAGCCTCGGAGGTGCAGAGGGCTGGCCCCCTGCAAACTAACCAGAATTGGTTTTCTACAACCAACAGTGAGGTGTGTTTCTTTATAAAAACACCGAAAACATTGGGTCTGCGAGGCTTAATAGCTTTACAGCTACACCATTGATGATAGTAAAAATGAAGAAACAGTCGTTTATTTATTGAAGCCTCGCAGAGCCAATGTTTTTGGTTCTTTTTTAAAAAGGAACGTTTCCTTATTAGTTGTAGCCTCACAGGCCTAATGGCACCTACCAGGACCTCGGTGAGACAAAGAACCAGAAATGTTCGGACCGCCGGTCGGATAACCGGCAATCCTTCGCGCAACGCGCGTGCATACATGATGTTACCAAGAACTCAGAACTGTATCGAGAGCACATTAGATCGATCAAATCGAACAACAATCCTGCATATTTGTAAATTGAACAGGGGCCCACAACGATCGGATAGGTCTATACCATCCACGTATCCGTCAAATTTTATCAGACCAGTACTAGTAGTACATATCCCATGCATGCACTTAACAGGCTAAAATCCACAACGTACTTGCATGTGCATCGAAGCTAACATATATGTTACTTGCATGCGTTAAAGTCATAATATAGCATCAGACACATGCATGCAAATAGGTCTTCGCCCCGGAAACCAAATTAACATACTCGACTAGTTAACTAACTATCCACATGTACAAACTAATTGACTACAATTCATACCCCTCCATTTCTCCTGTTTCCAGAAAAAGAAGCAATTGCAAAAAGCCTTGCTCCGCTTCACGATACCCATAACCTCGGACTAAGCGAGTCCACGGGCCTGGAGGCTTCCCCCCCAGAAACTCACTTCTGGGTTAGGTTTTGCAGGGGGCCAGCCCCCTGCACCCCCGTGGCTCTGCGAGGCTTCATTCGAACACGACCCATAACCTCAACTCGCTTCGGCGACTATAATAAACTGATTAAATGTCAAATGCCATAACCTCAAGCGAAGCGAACCCAACTACATCTGGGTTAGGTTTGCAGGGGGCCAGCCCCCTGCACCCCTGTGGCTCTTGCGAGGCTTCATTCGAACACTACCCATAGCTTCGAGCGCAGCGAGCCCAGGGGGTCTGGCGGAGTGCCCCCAGTAAAACCAGTTCTGGGTTAAAATTTGCAGGGGGCCAGCCCCCTGCACCCCTGTGGCTCTGCGAGGCTTCATACATAACCCCTAACCTCGAGCGAAGCGAGCCCTGCGGGTCTGGGGGCGTGCCCCCAGAAACTGGGTTAGGGTTTTGCAGGGGCCCGTGGCTCTGCGAGGCTTCATCGAATACAACCCAACCTTCGGCGAAGCCGACCCTGGGGGTCTGGGGGCACGCCCCCAGAAAAGGGTCGGGGGGGGGGGGCATTTGTTGTTTTTTTTTTTTGTGATTACGTAAGGAGTGGTAATTTGTTAGTCAGCAGGGAATGTTTTTTGCGCGCATGCATGCATTCCGGAGGGAGGTGGGTGGAGGTTTTTGTCAGTGCGGCGAGACCAACCACTCCCGTTTACCTCGTGTTGAACAGCGATAATGGATGGCACTGGTGCGCCAGTTCGAGCGACGGACGTGTACGCGCCGGAGGACGTGTTGGAGCTCAAGGAGGTGACGGACTACATGCAGCGGGCGTTCAGCGTGTTTGAGCTGGACCGGGCCCATGACTGGCGGAACATCTACTCGTACATCTGCTACTCGATAGCGGAGGAGTGGCGCACGGCGTTGCCCAAAGAGGACAGTGCGAGGGGCCACTTCAAGCTAGTGAATCGGGCCGGTCGTGGACGGTGGACGAAGCGCGTGTCGAAGGATGCGGAGGAACGCGACTACTACAGCATCTCGTTGAGCCTGTCTGACACCATTTGGGTGTTGGCTGGGGTTCACGTGCTGCTGAATCATCAGAAAATTAATATTGTGGAGAAAAACCTGGCAGCGCTGAAAATCGACGTGTCGTCGAAGATTGTGCGGAACCTGCTGGATTACTGCGTGGACTGCTCGCTGCGTCTGTTTGGAGACCGGCTCTCCAGTCAGGCGCTGGATTACATGAACAAGCATTCGCACGAACGCGAGGACCCGGAGTTTGGCAAAATGTCCAATTCGGAGGTCCGTCGCTCCGTGCTCAAGCATTACAAGGACGACTCGCTGGACCCTCGGCTTCAGGAGCTCGATCCAGCCCGACAGATGGAGTTCAAGAACTTCTACATGGGCGCGCTGCTCTCGGCCTGTGCTGGAAGGACCACGCCCTTCACCAACGTCCTCTACGTGGGCTTCATTCATTACGACTCGGACCGGGATATCCTCTTCTCCGTAGACCACGACACGGGACTGTTGCGCGCAGTGACCGAGTTGTTGCGCGTGCACCGCCACAACGAGAGTGGCGCGTATAGTGTGGCGCACAAGGACCTGCAAAATGCGCTTCGCAACATGTTCAAGGCGACGTGCAACGACGACACGCGGCTGGTGAACGTGAACATTGACGAGGTGGCGGAGTTTGACGTGTTGCCATGCAGCGTGTATCACTGGGTTGGAGAATGGTACGAGAAGCGTGATCCGAACAAGACGCCTCGTAGACGACTGCCCGATGTGCTGTGTTCTGCGTTGGACCGGTTCCTGTATGTACTGAACAACCCGGACCTGGTCCGACAGGACCCCTTCTGGAACTTTGACGAGGACTGTTATGGGGCCAACTGGTTCACGACGGTGGTGTGGAAGTATCCGGAGAGCCAATGGACTTTGTTCAGCGACCGGTATTGCAACCTGGCCTTCAACTTCACCACAACGCCTCGTCGGACGGTTGCGATCGATGAGGCCGAGCTCCGTTCCTGTGTGCCTGTGAGTGAGGCAGTTGAGCGCTACGTGAGCAACGTGACGTTGCAAAGCGATCGCCACAACAACCGCCTGGATCGCATCCAGACCCGGATGGACAAGTACAGCAACGAGTGGCTCAACTCGAGTCGCCACGGAGCCCAGTACTTCAACTTCGAGTTCATGGAACGCCCCGTGAACGAGAGCATCCTCGAAAACTACCAGTTCCGCACCCCCCGCAAGTCGCTGGACACAATCAAGGCCCTCTTCTACGTGTTTGTGTTCAAGCGCATCAAGGACGTCATGAAGGACGACGCGATCCACTCGCTCGACATGACCGCCCGCGAAGAGATCTTCGAAAAGTACTGGACATACTTCCACCGCAACGCTTACGACTTCATCAAACAACACGTCAACGCAGAGCCCGGCGAAGACGACGACGACGAAGACCCCGGCCTCAACGGCGAACAACAACAACAGCTCGTCGACGAAATCGTCTACAAACAACACGAAATCGCCTCCCCAGAGTCTCACAAACGCCAGAGAACGGCTTAATCTCATAATATCGTAATACTGTAATACAAAATAGGTTTAATTGGCGCAACACGTCTGGGTTAGGTTCCCCCGTGGCTCAGCGAGGCTTCATCGAATACAACCCAGCCCTCGGCGAAGCCGGCCCAGGGGGTCTGGGGGCGTGCCCCCAGAAAAACTTAATCTGGGTTAGGTTTGCAGGGGCCAGCCCCCTGCACCCCCGTGGCTCTGCGAGGCTTCATTCGAACAGTAGCCCATGGCTTCGAGCGAAGCGAGCCCTGGGGGTCTGGGGGCGTGCCCCCAGGAAAACTGCATCTGGGTTAGATTTGCAGGGGGCCAGCCCCCTGCACCCCCGTGGCGCTGCGATGTTCCGACGAATAGAACAAGTATACACTACCCATAGCCTCTCGCGCGGCCCTGGGGGTCTGGGGGCGTGTCCCAGAAAAACTACATCTGGGTTAGGTTTGCAGGGTGGGCATCTCCTTGCACTTCGCACCGATTGCCTTCAGAGCTTCTAATTCGTCTTAATGTTTCCGCTTCTGCTGATGATATTCTTCTCGGAGATTTAAGTGCTAAGAAGATCTTCAAATGTGGCATGGAGCTGTGGAAGAGTTCTACCAAGCAGGTGGTGCGTGCTTGAATTCTGAGAAAACAGTTATTGTATATCTCTTGACCAGTTGTGCACATCAATTCGGTTCCAACTGGTGCACATTGGGGTTCAATCATCATCCTTAATAGGCCTGACCCAAGAGAGCATGCTTATTTTGGTACCTGGGTGTACCAATTGGTATGAATGATCAGCTTTCAGTGGCAATAATTTGGAACAATAAACTCGCTGAAGTCAAGTGGCGAATGAAATCGATTCCGATGTTTGATTTGCTGGTTACTGCCAGTCTTTGGATTCTCAATACTTTTGCTTCGCCAAAATAACCTTCCTAGATCAGTCCTTGCTGTGTTCACAACACCACATTGATGGATCTCGGATTTGAGCTCATTAGAGGGCGTCTTCCAGTTGCTCAGGAGGTCATTATAACCCCCTGGTGAAGGTTGATTTAGGCTTGACTAAGCTATCAAGGGAACAAAGGCTCGTTAGGCGAAACGTGTATACCTTCTCCTTCATGGGTTTCCTGAGGGAACGCCCACAGACCCCCAGCACACGCTTCGCTCGAGGCTATGGATAACCTTCAGTCCTTTCTGTTCCCCCTGCTATCCCGAGTTTTCTCTGGGGGCACGCTCTAGACCCCAGGGCTCGCTTCGCTCGAGACTATGGGCCTTCTATCCATTAATCCTTGCAGGGCTAGATTAAGAGGCTAGCCTCCCTGTAATACTAATCCAGAAAGTGTGACATGTTTGCTCGAGCCCTATTCCATCGAGAATAAACATCGTCCTTCGATTTCTCGGCCGTATGCTAGGGGTTATTGTCCTCCAGTTGCTGATTTAGTTGCCAAAACGGAGGTAGAATTCAACTTGGCTACACTCCCAAATGAATGTTTTTATCCACAGTCATTGAATCGGTACTGGAATAAGCGTATCCTGGTCATCCTCAGATTTGCTGGATAGCTCGATTCACCTCTCCAAAGTGAACTAGAAAATCTCGATGCTATTCATATCAAGTTCTATGTGCAAGGTGCCTAGAGCTGCGGAATCAGACCACATATTTCTCGAGACATGTCCCCAGAAAACATTGTTCTCGGTTAGGATTTGCAGGGGCCCCCTGCACCGGCGTGTCTCTGCGAGGTTTCAACGAATAGAAGCAATTGAATACTACCCATAACCTCGAGCAAAGCGAGCCCAGCGGGTCTAGGGGCACTGTGCTCTGAGTTAGGATTTTGCAGGGGGCTAGCCCCCTGCACCCCCGTGGCTCTGCGAGGCTTCATTCGAACAGCAGCCCATAACTTCGAGCGAAGCGAGCCCAGGGGGTCTGGGGGCTTGCCCCCAGAAAAAAGGTTGTCCTGAAGTAGTTTATTTTTCTAATTATACTTCGCCGGCATTTTTGGCATAAGCTTCGAACTTGTCTCTATTGAACTTGCCCATTCTTTGGACCTGGGCGCGGAGTCTCCAGGGGTAGTCGAAAGCGTCGAGGACGACCTCGACTAGACGGAGCTTGTCGGAGTGGGACTCGAATTCCTTGGAGATGAGGAGATCGTCGAGTTGCTTCTTTGTGGAGACCTTGAAGGAGGCACAGTCCTTGCCAGGGGTTCCGCCGAGGGACTCGCATAGCTGGGTCCATTTCCAGTTGGGGCAGATGTCGTTGTAGCCTTGCTGTGGGCCCCAGATGGCTCGTTCGATGGAGTAGCCGTCGTTGTTGAGGAGGAAGATGGTCGGGTTGAGCTTGTAGCGGATCATGGTACCGAGCTCCTGGATCGTCATCTGGGCGGACCCGTCGCCCTCGACGAGGATGCAGCGGCCAGGGTGGTTCTGTTCGCGACGGGCCACACACGAACCCACCAGGGCGGGGAAGGTGAAGCCGATGGAGGAGTAGAAGATCTGGGTCACGAAGGACGAGTTCTCCTTCATGTAGATGTCCTGACATGCGAACTGGAAGGTGCCTGACTCCACGAGCAGGGAGTCGTTTGGCCGCATGAACCTGTTCATGAACTCGGTGAAGTAGGTTTGCGTGATTCCGTCGGCGGAGCCCGCGTTTTCCTCCTGTTCGATGGGGGCGCGGGGTGGCTTGGGAGTGGCGTTCTGCGGGATCTTGGATACGTCCAGTTGCTTCACAATCTTCTCCAATACTGGGTAGAAATGGAGATGGTCGTATTGGTGGCCCTTGACCGAACAATACAGCGGATGCAGTTGGATGCTGGTCTCTGGCTTCGCTTCATGCGTGAATCCACCCGTGTTGGAGTCAGAGAACAACGGGCCGATGTGAATGCGGAGGTCCGACCCCTCCACAGTCTCTGCAATGCCCTTTCCAGAAGCCTTGCCATTATAAACCCCGACATACGACGGATGGTTCTCATCCACAATGCCCTTGCCCATAGATGTGTTGAACGACAGGAACTTGGTCTTCTCCACCAACTCCTTCACCAGTTCAACCGCGTGGTGTCGCTCCGCTAGTGTATCTGCGATAATCACCGGGTCACGTGACTGGTAGATAGCATCCAACACCTGTTGGACGACCTTGTCCTCTAGGTCCTGCTGGCCAGAATTGACGACCTTGAGGTCTAGCGGGGTGTTGAGACGGTCGCTTGGAACCTTCTTGTGGACCATGTCGACGGGGATGTAGAGATAACCCGGCTTGGACTGCTTTGCGACCTGGGTGATGACGTGGTCGATCTGATCCAACACCTTCTTTGGATCATAGAGAAACTCGTGAGCACAGGCCAATGGCTTAGATGTCTGCATGTAGAGGGTGTGGTCCGGCTCCTCGAGTCCATCACCAGGTGGAACATGATGAATAAGAAGATGTTCCTCTTGAATAGCTCGACCCGTGGTGCCCACAATATGTAGAAGAGGGACACTCTCGGCCCGAGCTCCGGAAATACCGTTCAAAGCAGAGAGCTCGCCTACTCCGTAGGTCGTGATCAACACACCCGGAGTCTGCTTGAACCTGCCATAGCCATCAGCAGCATATGCAGCGTTGAGCTCGTTGCAGAACCCCACCCACTTCAGAGGCGGGACCTCATAGATATAGTCCAGCAACATCAGGTTAAAATCACCTGGAACTCCCAGGATGTGCTCAACCCCAAGCTGCTTGATCCGGTTGAACAAATAGGTGGCCAAAGTAATGTCTGAAGTCATCGTTATCAACCCAAATCCTCGTCGGATCCTCTGGCCCTTTTATATTATCAGTGTGGGGTAACTCCCACCCACTAATCCTCCGCTGCTAACCGCAAGTACACGCGAAATCAACCGACTTTAGCCGATCCACATCTCCGAAAAACCCTAACCCACCACAACTGGGGGCTAGCCCCCAGACCCCCCAGGGCTCGCTTTCGCAAACCTAGAAGTGGTTTTTCTGGGGGCACGCCCCCAGACCCCCAGGGCTCGCTTCGCTCGAGGCTATGGGTAGTGTTTTTTTGTTTTTTTTCTATTCGTTGAAGCCTCGCAGAGCCACGGGGGTGCAGGGGCTGGCCCCCTGCAAAACCCTAACCCATTGGTGGCTTCTGGGGGCACGCCCCCAGACCCCCAGGGGCTCGCTTCGCTCGAAGCTATGAGTGGCTGTTCGAATGAAGCCTCGCAGAGCCACGGGGGTGCAGGGGGATAGCCCCCTGCAAAACTAACCCAGAAATGGGTTTTTCTGAGGACTAGTCCAAGAGTCCAAGGGAGAGGCCCATGGTGATCTATTTTTTTTTTTTTTGTTCGGATAATTAGTGTTGAATTGGAATAATTTAGAATGGAGGAGTGATCGAGGCCGGAATTATGTGGGCTTACCCCACAATTTTTTCCGGCCTCTAGGTGACGGGTAACTGCTCACGATGGAGCATTAGGCTAAGAATTATGTGCAACTAACGACTAACGAGAAGAGCAAAATGGTGATGAAGTGTTCTTATGTGTCACAGGTGGTTAGAGATGGGGAAATGTGCTGAGAGTTGGATTTCTAAGAGGTCAATTGAGTTGTGCATGCTTCGTAGATGGATGGAGGGCCAATTGATAGGATATTCGGAGCGTGCGTGTTTACAGGGGACTATCGACGGCAAAGTACCGAAAAGGTTTCGTGATCTCGACGAGACCTGTCGATAGAGGAAATACGCGCCCCTCCCAGCGCGTTTGCGCGGTGCGGCTCATCGGATGGCCCGCCCAAAAATTAGGTACTTTGAAATTTCCGCCTCCCACCTCTTTTAAATTTCCACACACAAACCGATACCCACCATTCGGGCTCCTCCGCGTGCCTGGAATGTGGCAATCTCACTACAACATGCCTCCTCCAACACCCTTAAAATGACTCATACCTCTTGGTACTAAGCTATATCCTCAAACCTCGGCGAAGCCGACCCTGGGGGTCTGGGGGCATGCCCCCAGAAAACCTCTACAGGGTTAGGGTTTTGCAGGGGGCCAGCCCCCTGCACCCCCGTGACTCTGCCAGGCTTCATTCGAACAGCTACCCATGACTTCGAGCTAAGCGAGCCCTGGGGGTCTGGGGGCGTGCCCCCAGAAAGCAACTTGTGGGTTAGGGTTTTGCAGGGGGCCAGCCCCCTGCACCCCCGTGGCTCTGCGAGGCTTCATTCGAACAGCTACCCATGACTTCGAGCGAAGCGAGCCCTGGGGGTCTGGGGTCGTGCCCCCCAGAAAACAACTAGTGGGTTAGGGTCTGCACGCCTGTGGCTCTGCGGGGCTCCAACGAACAGTACTGAACGTTATTCATAACCTCGAGCGAACTGAGTCTGGTGGTGTGCCCCAGAGAACTACTTTAATGAAAGTTGGTAGATCGATGGCATGTGTGGCTAGTTTTATTCTATGTGCCTTTCTTTGTCGTATCAGTGTTAGCTTTGCTAGTGAATTTTAATTGTAGCATTGGCGACGCAATGCTCAGTTCTCGTTAGCGTACTAGTTAATTAAATGTGGTTGTTGGGTGATGCAGTGCGTTGCCAGGGGGATCGGCGCTGTGCCTGGTGGAGCCTCGGCAAATGATGGCTCATTTAGACTTAGCTGACAGGACCGCCGGACCACCTCGGAAAGGTTATTATTTCTTTTCTACGGCTTTGACTGTCAGTTCAAAATGGTTTTTGTTGTCTATACCAAGATAATTTATATATATATATATCAATTAATGGTGTGCGTTTATAATTTTGTCGATATATATATCTGACTATAGTGAATATGTGCTATATACGACCGGCAGGCATACATATGCATGCATATATAATATATTCGATCTTTCGATCGATTTCGATAAATATTCGAATTCAGATCATGCAGTGGAGGCCAATTAATTAATATTAATTGAGATATATATCGCATGTATATGTTTATATGTAGGTTAAAAGATGAATTATTTACTTGGATGGAGACATCCTCCGAATAGAACCAATTAATTAATATCGATTAATATTAAGTTATATTAATTATAAAAAAAAATGAATATCGCCACACCGGGCCGAGCTCTCGATCGACGCGTCCGACAGGCCAATTATGTGGAGGCCGGCTAGTGTTAATTAATCGCACATGTACATGGATATCTTCGCAGCTAGGACAGCTCTCACGAATATCAGCCAGTGTGTGTATGCTTAATTAATTCTAAATCAAATGTAGGGCGTAACTAATTATATACAACCGGGAAAGATACAGATTGGACTGAAGCAACGCGCATCCAACTTCACGACCACGCTCTGGACTATATGTACACACACGGAGTTACAGCTCGCCGTTATACGGAAGGATATAACACAGTCTGAATGTTATTTATTATTATTGTTTATTTGTTTTTTTGTGGCCGCTATACGAACTGCGTTAGCAGTTGTTGCATTGCAAGGAAATTAGACATGCATTATATTCATTTCGGCACCAACACTTCTATAACGACCCTTATATCTTCAACGAATAGAAAGAATTAAACACTACCCCAAACCTCGAGCGAAGCGAGCCCAGGGGGTCTGGGGGCGTGCCCCCAGAAAACCAGTCGTGAGTTAGGATTGCTCTGGAGGCTTCAATGAATAGAAAGAATGAAACACTACCCATAGCCTCGAGCGAAGCGAGCCCTGGGGGTCTGGGGGCTTGCCCCCAGAAATCACGTGATATATGATTGGGACAAAAAGTTTTAGACAAGCAGCTGGAGGAAAGGGTATATATATTCATTGATGACGAGGAATTGGAACAAGTAGTAGCATATATTATTTTTTACGTTTGCTAATTTTGTACATTAGGCCTTCTGAGCACGACGTCTGTCTCTCTCCTCAGCGATGGAGAGCTTGATACCCTTGCCCTTAGGCAAGGAGATGAGAGGCTTGTTGCCCTGGCCGAGGGTGAAAACGTTGGAAAGACGGGTGACGAAGACGTTGTCAAGGGAGTCCTTAACGTGGACCATGTCGAAGCCACCGGCGTGACGTTCACGGTGAGTGACAACACCGATTCTACCCAAGTTTCGGCCACCGGTACACATGACAATGTTACCAGTGTCGAACTTAACGAAGGAAGAGATCTTGTTGGTGGTGAGGTCGATCTTGACAGTGTCGTTGACCTTGATGAGAGGGTCTGGGTAACGGATGGTTCTACCGTCGTGGGTGACGATGTATGGGATGCCGCCCTTGCCGAGCTGGACCTTCTTGACCTTGCCGAGCTTGTACTTGGACTCTTCTTCGGTGATTCTGTGGATGGCGAATCGGCCCTTGACGTCGTAGATGAGACGGAAGTGTTCGCCGGTCTTCTCGAGCGAGATGACGTCCATCAAACCAGCTGGAAAGGTGTGGTCGGTTCTGACCTTGTTGTCGACCTTGACGAGCTCCTGCATGAGGATGGCCTTGACCTCACGGCCGTTGAGAGCGTACTTCAATCTGTTTCTAATGAACACGATGAGGGGGAGAGACTCTCTCAACTTGTGTGGACCAGCGGATGGTCGGGGAGCATAGGTACCCGACAACTTGTCGAGCATCCAGTGCTTTGGAGCGGCAAGACGCTTCATGTGCTTCTTAGGTCCTCTGGCCATTTTGTCGTTGTACTGTTGTCGAAGAACTAACTACGTTGAGGTCGTGAAAAACAAAATCCTATCTGTCCTACTCCCAAGTGTGCGTGCGTGCATCCCGCCCCGTTCCTCAAAATACGCCCGCCCGACACCCATTTTTTTCATCCTTCCTCCCAACCAAAAAACAGTCACACTTCCCACAACGTATTTCCTCTTTAGGAAGGTAGCCCTTCTCTCAACACATTCTTATAGTTAGGGTTTTCTGGGGGCACGCCCCCAGACCCCCTGGGTCCGCTTCGCGGAGATATGGGTATAGTATGGTGTTATATGGAGTTCAAGGCTGTTCGAAGCTCGTTGTTTATTGAAATAAAACAAGCCTGTGTTGTTTGATTGATGTTATGCTCTATTTACCAGCCACACATCAGCCACGTCTAAAATTAGACAGTGTGGCGAGTATAAAAAAGAGCCTTCTGCGAAGCAGGACAACGCTTTTTGCTTCTTTTTTTTTTTTTTTTTTTTTTTTTTTTTTTTTTTTTTTTTGAAAAGAAGGCTATAACTAACCAATACTTGTTCTGGGGGCCAGTCCCTAGACGCCTGTGGCTCTGCGAGGCTCCATAGGGTGGTCTGTGACTAGAAATGGTTCCAGAAGAAGAGTCATCCTGTTGACATTGTGACGCTTTGTACAACTACTCACATTCACATTTGAGGTGTGCTAGATGGCAAAGGTAAACAAGAGAAATTGTAGGGTTGAGGCTGAGAACTAATTGGCAATCGGTTCAATGTTGTTTCTTTCTCCAAGGGGCAAGCACGCTCCACCTCGTGGTTCAGCGAGGCTTCAACGAATAGAACCCTATCCATAGCCACGAGCGAAGCAAGCCCAGGGGGTCTTGGGGCGTGCCCCCAGAAAACAGTATTCTGGGTTAGGATTTGCAGGGGGCTACCCCCCTGCACCCCCGTGGCTCTGCGAGGCTCCAACTAATAGAACGCAATCTGGAGCGGAAAACATCCATGGCATCTCGGGAACGTGGCTATGGATCCAAAACCAAATGGAGAAGTCCACTTCTCGATAATAGTAGACATACGGAAAGTAAAGCGAGACTAAGAACCTGGGATTCTCGGTTTCATCATAGACGTTCGATGAGCTTGGCATATGGCTTTATGTATAGTTCACGTGACACGATAAGCTTGTAACGTCATGTGCGGCTCGGACCATAAGGTCCGATAGGAACAGGGCCAGTAGCTAGACCACTTAAAGGTACTGTGGCAATGAATAAGTTTTAAGGCATGTAGTAGCTGTTTGATTGGATGCTAACATTAGGGCCCGGCTTGGTGAACCGACGATTGGCCAAAGATCGGCAATACCGGCCAAGGCCTTACCAACTGAGAACGCTCTCAATCAAATCGCTCAACAACAAAGCACCTGCTATCCGATGGAACAGTTCTGAGCCATAGACCGAAATGCTCTATCATATGATTAGTATATATTACTGCTCTGTATTCTGGGGGCACGCCCCCAGACCCCTTGGGTCGGCTTCGCCGAGATTCCGGTGTGCAGACCTTCCGCGAAGCGGGACGACGCTTTTTGCTTCTTTTTCTGGAAAAAGAAGAATACTACTTGTTTCCTAAGTGCAGCGGACGGACGCGATATTGTTTTGGTTCACAGTAAGTTGTAGGCTACCCTTGATCCGCGAAGTGGACCCAGGGGGTTTGGGGGCGTGCCCCCAAGAATCCAGTTTGGTCCTTACTTAGGGCGTTCTTCCCCAGGGAGGGCCGCAGAGGGTTTGAGATAGTCCAACGAGAATACCGAAATAACCCAAGATGTATTAATAAATATGATGCAAAAGAAGGTATAAGAAAATTACTCAGAGTTTGTTGTTGATAGGTTTAGAGGGTGCTTTAGTTTGGTTATGCGGGCCAGCCGTTTGTTCTTGTGTTCCCTCAGTTTGGATGAACATGGGGAAGAGAGGTTGTCTGTTGGAGAACAGAACGTGGTTTTGCTAAAGCGCACTGTCAGTATGCTGGAGAGGTATGTGATTTTTGAGACTTACGATAGGAGTTTCTTCTGGTGGACGGAGTATCTTGTGGCAGAGCCAGCGGACGTAAGGTCGCGGTGGAGGGGCTCAACAACGCCAGCGTTGTAAGAGGATGTTTCGGACATTTTCGTTTATGCTTAAAAAAGGGTTCAATTAATGAATGAATGAATGTTAGGACATAAACTATTTCAGCGGATGTCTCTATTTTATATTAAATCCATTTGTTTGTTGCATACGTAATCGGTTTGTTTATGGTATGCCTAATCGGGAAGGCACCACCCAACCCCGGCACGATAATCGCGCCGCGTGCCGTGCACTCAGGGGTAAGCAAGCTAATCGATCATATCAATATCAACTGGCTCCCCCAGACCCCCGTCGCTCTGTAACTTCGGGCAAAGCGATCCTAGAGGGTCAGCAAAAAAAATTAGTGGGTTAGGTTTGCAGGGGGCTAGCCCCTGCACCCCCGTGGCTCTGCGAGGCTTCGTCGAACACTGGTCAAGATTCGACCGATATATATAGTCGGATTCATATATACATATGCAGTCATACGTAAATAATAAATGTTAAATGCCTATACCTAAACCGATATAATTAGTTGATTAATTTGACGTCGATCGGTCCATGCATATGCATGCATATAAATATCATAAAATATGGCCTCATATATATTTTTCTACATAGATCCAACTAATTATATAATTAATCGCATGAATATACTTTTTAATATTTGTGCCGCGGCCGGCCGCGGATTATATATATATATGCTCATGATCAAATTAATTCAATTAATATTGCAAATTAATTATATATAAGCGAAACTAGTCTAGCTAGTGTTGCGTGTCCCGCGCACTTCAAGGATAAAACTATATATTATTAATTGAAATAACTGCTCCGGACAAATTTAAGTGTCCTGTTAGGCGAAGCTGAGCGGACCAATCGGGTCACGGTCTAGAGGGCTGCCAAAGGTATTTCATATTCATGTAGAATTTAACTCGATCGTGTATCCTTTTCTCTTTCCAGAAAACGCTAATCTCTAATCTCTGAACCGGGCACTCCGAGCTTTGCCCTAGGATTACACGGGTAAAAAGTATCTATTTTCCCAGAGAACGAAGCAAAAACGTTTGTTTTGCTGCCAATTCTCTTCTCTTGGACACGCCTCAAATCCCTTGGGCCAGCTTCGCAGAGGGTTGGGTCTAATAATAATGCTAGAACAGAAAGATTTATAATGAGTAGTTTGCTGGGGGAATGCCCCAAACCCCCTGGGTCGGCTTCGCCGAGAGGGCCAACCAACCTTCTGCGAAGCAGAACTAATGCTTTTGCTTCTTTTCTGGGACAACTAATAGTAGCTTTGGATTCTTTTCAGGAAAAGTATAAAATAAGACGACTATCAGTACGCTGTTGTTGTGCTTTTAAGAGCAGATGGTAGCTTTGACCCCACACCTCGGCGAAGCCGACCCAGGGGGTCTGGGGGCGTGCCCCCAAGAGAAAAATGGCGTAATAGCAATACATTTGAAGCCATAGAATCCCTCTTTTACCTAAAAAAAAAAAAAAAAAAAAAAAAAAAAAAAAAAAAAAAACTTTTGTATTCCTTACTCAGCATTTACGTGCCCGTTAAGATTGGAACTTGTGCCTGAAATATACTTGTGTCTTAAGCACTAGCTTTATATCTGTATTATAGTATGTATGAATATTAGTACACATCGTTTACGCTTAGAGCTAATATTGAAAAACTTTTTCCTGCAGACTTACTGGAAGTTCTGGGGGCAAACCCCCAACCACCCGGGGCCCGCTTCGCGGAGGTTGTCATCAAAGTCATTTACTAAAGGCTTCTATGAGATAAAGACTGAACATTTCATAAACAAAGCTGCGACAGTGGATTTCTTCACACCTGAAATCCGCGAAGCGGATCCGGGGGGTTTGGGGGCTAGCCCCCAAAAAAAGATGATTCGATGTATACAAGGTTGGAAATGGTGATGTCCCAACGGGGAGATTTTTTGTAGCCGTTTAATGACAGGTAGGAGGTAGGAATAAAGTAATAGTAGTATGGAGTTTTGGCCATTGATTTGGCTAGTTGGATATGCATTTGGGCTATTTAGTGGGCCAGAGCTTGATATTTTAAGGGGAGAGGCTGAGGGGATGTTTGATCATGCATGGGATCATTATTTTGACATTGCATTTCCCGACGACGAGTTACGTCCGCTGACCTGCATGGGAGTTTGTCGAAATGATTCTGATCCAGGGGATACGGTGAAGAATGATGTTCTTGGTGGATACTCATTGACGTTGATTGACTCTTTGGATATGTTTGCGATGATGAATCGGACGGCAGATTTCCACAGGTATATAGACTACACGGTCAGTTATGTCAGCTTTAATGTTCCGTCTACTGTACAGGTGTTTGAGACGACCATTCGTGCCATGGGAGGCTTGATATCGTCGCATCTGTATGCATCGCTACCGTCGTTGGGGCAGGTAAAGCCCGAATACGATGGAGAGCTGTTGAAGCTGGCCTATGATTTGGGCGAACGGCTGTTGCCTGCATTTGACACTGCGACGGGGATACCACATCCTCGAATTAACCTGCAGGAGGGCATTGTCCCGGTGGGAGACAGATATATCACAGACACGTGCAGCTCGGGCGCTGGCAGCCTGTTGTTGGAGTTTACAATGCTATCGCGATTGACGGGGGATCCTCGGTTTGAAGAGGTGGCCCGGAGGGCTTTTTTTGAAGTCTGGGCCAGACGTTCTGATTTGGACCTGGTGGCGATGTCTATTGATTCGGAAACGGGACAATGGCTTTCGCCAATCACGGGTGTAGGGGCCAGCATTGACTCGTATTTTGAATATGCTCTGAAATACTACGTTTTGTTTGGCGACGAGCAATTTTACAGCATTTTTGACAGAATGCACCAGTCGCTGCAATCATATGCATTTGATGGATGGATGTACAACAACATCAACTTCCAGACGGGGGTCGGCATGACCAGCTGGGTCGACTCATTAGCGGCCTTTTATCCCGGTCTCCAGGTATTGGCGGGGAACGTTGAAGAGGCGATTCGAAACCATCTGGCTTACTACAAGCTGTGGGTCGCATATGGAGGCATTCCTGAACGATGGAACTTGGTTCGTGCAAACAAGGGTGTGACTAAGAACCTGGCCAAAAAGGCCATCTATCCTATGAGCCAGCTGGACCCAATTGATTTGGAGTGGTATCCCCTACGTCCGGAGTTCATTGAGTCCAACTATTACCTCTACAGAGCCACGCAGGATCCGTTTTATTTGCAGGTAGGACGCATGGTGATGCAGGATTTGGAGGACAACTGCAAAACCGAGTGTGGGTATGCAGGCATTCACGATGTTCGTGATGGACAGCTTCAGGACCGTATGGAAACATTCTTCCTGTCCGAAACAACAAAATACCTCTATCTCCTCTATTCACCGGACCACCCGCTCAACAAAGAGTTTTCCAATTTTGTCTTTTCAACCGAAGCCCACCCCTTCTGGTACGACTCGTACGTGGTCCAACACGCCTCTGTCTCCAACTACCCAGACCTGGCCAACCGGGTCTCGCACAACCTCACCCCAACCACTGCACAGCACCACGACGAACAGCAACAACAACCCCAGTCCCTAATCAGTCGTCTCTGGGCAGCGTGGGAGGGACGACTCAAGGCGCAGCGACCCACAGTCACACGCTATTATCGACGTCAAACAAACACTGAACACGAACACAAAACAAACACACAGCCAAGCTGTCATGCCTGGAAGCTGAAGCGTGGCCTCATATCCCTGGTAGCCTCCTGGGACCAGTTCTACACACTGGACAGCTTTTACAACTACCAGGTCCCACCCTGGCTGGACCCCAACCGCAAAGGAGCAGAACTCGAAGAAGAATTCTACCACAAATACGTGGTAAACTGGAGTCAATGCCGCGCCCTGGCATTAGACTCCATCCTCGAACTCGTCTTCCCAACAGGCGAACCAAAAGCTTCGTTCCAAATCCAAGACGACACTATCGAGGCATCCTCCTTCACGGGCTCCAAACTAAAACTTGCACGAACAGACTTTAACGGAATAAACAACGCCTTCAAAGTCTTACGAATTAACGACCTCAACGTCGGCGAAAAAACAATCCACGTACATTCTCTCCACGTCAACAACGACGACCCCTCCTCAGACATCTCCATCCAAAACAACACTCTTCTAATCCACGGTGATCAAGTCGTCAACGTTAAAATAAACACCCTCTAACTAATAGACTCTCTTTTGAAACGATGCCTCTAAAAACTAAAAAGCTTCCTGGGGGCCAGCCCCCAGACCCCCGTGGCTCTGCGAGGCTTTCTTCACAGGGGTCTATAAAAGATACGTCAATGTAGTAACCTTTGGGGCAAAAATAATCCTGGGGGCCAGCCCCAGACCCCCGTGGCTCTGCGAGGCTTCATAGGGGTCTAGAAAAGCTACATCAATGTAGTAACCTTTGGGGCAAAATATTGCTGGGGGCTAGCCCCCAGACCCCCGGGGCTCTGCGAGGCTTCACCGGGGCCATAGAAACAGTTCCTACGTTAAGGTAATACGTTTCTGCATGGGGGCCAACGCCTAGATATTAGTGGCTCTGTGAGGATCTAGTGGGGTCTATAGATAGTTGTATCTAACGACTTTTTCTGGGGCCAGCTCACAGGCCTCCATCGCTTTGGCGAGACTTCATGGGGGTGGATATAGACAATCGTCCCTGAAGATCTACCAGCTCCACGTACGTAAACATTATGCATCTTTTTCTGCAAAATAATATATATATACACCGATGAAGAGTGAACATGAATTGCATATTCTAGTTTTTCAATGAAGAAGTTGAACATACAGAACAAGTATAAAGACAGGTTTTTGACAACAAACTCCGCGAAGCGGACCCATGGGGTTTGGGGGCGTGCCCCCAAGAAACCAACGACTAGCGATTCTAGCTAAATACAACTAGTATAAAGACAGGCTTTTGACAACAAACTCCGCGAAGCGGACCCAGGGGGTTTGGGGGCGTGCCCCCAAGAAGCCTACCGAATACATATCAAGCCTCAACTGGGATCACGTGATTTGGATAAATAAAATTTGAGAGAGATATATACATTAATCATCGATGGAGAGGCGTTTTCCAGGGGTTTGATTTGCAGGGGGGCTATTTTGGTCGTTGAGCATTTCTTTTGAGATGAGGTCCGAGCTGATGACCTTGATCCAGTCGATGTCGAGGGAGAAGGGGCCGTACTGTTTGTCGATGAGGCCGATTCCGATGGTGCGGATATGCTGGAGGTCCATTTCCTGCTGGTGCTGGATGACGCCCCAATTGGTGAGGATGAAGTCGGAGAGCGGAATTAGCACTGTTTCCCACTGACCTGGGGTTTTGAGGAAGAGCCGATGTTGGTAGAGGTCGGTGATGAGCGGCGACTCGGCCTGGATGTTCACAAAGTACTTTCTCCGGTCTCCACGCACTCTGAGCATCAGCTTGTCGCAGCGCTCCCAGTTCCAGAACTCGGATTGAAGCGGGTTCCGCCACGTCGGCTTCATATCCCTAGTCCGGAACATGGCGTAGCCTGATTGGACCACATCGGGTCGAGACGGTGGCAAATCCAGGTTCAGGTTCCCATGAAACCGACCAAATTGCTCCGGAGTGCCGTCCGCCTGCACCGCCACAGCAGCCTTGTCTCCCTCTGAAGGCTTGTTGCTGTGGCTGCTAATCAGATCCAGATGAGCAGTGCTGTAGCCACCCAATTCCTGGTCACTGCGCACCAGCAGCGCCTCCATCGGACTGTGCATCTGCCGGAAGTTCACGACCATCTGCTCAGTCGGCGGCAGACTCGCCACCAACCCTGACCGTTGCAGAAACTTCAGAAACGACATGATGTTGTGAGCTCCACCTCCGGTCCCAACTACGACTATATAACTATACCTTCACTACTATCCTCAAGGTGTTGTTGGTGAAGCTAAGAAGAACTTTTTTGACGGCCAGCCCCCACACCCCCATGGCTCTATGAGCCTCCCTCGAACACTGCCCATAGCTTCAAGCGAAGCAAGGCCAGGGGGTCTGGGGGCTTGCCCCCAGAAACACCTTCTGGGTTAGGGTTTGCAGGGGGCCAGCCCCCTGCACCCCCGTCGCTCTGCGAGGCTTCAACGAATAGAAAGAACAATATATTACCCATAGTTTCGAGCGAAGCGAGCCCAGGGGGTCTGGGGGGCGTGCCTCCAGAAAGCAAGTTGTGGGTTAGGGTTTGCAGGGGGCCAGCCCCCTTCACCCCCGTGGCTCTGCGAGGCTTCAACGAATGGAAAGAACAATACATTAAGCGTTAGTAGTTTAGTGGTGCGCCTGGCGACTCAATAATAAACTGATTAAATGTCATATGAACAATACATTACCCATAGTTTCGAGCGAAGCGAGCCCAGGGGTCTGGGGGCGTGCCCCCAGAAAACAAGTTTTGATGCGAGGCTTCAAAGGAGAAGAATAATAATGATCATTTACTCTGCCGACTGTCATCGTTTGACAAATCTTCTTCTGTCAATACACAACAAACTGTCTTTACGAATTCTTCATCCTTGAGTGCCAACACCACTGAATAGACTTTTTTCGTATCGTTCGTTAAGATTTTTGCCTTCAAGAGAGCCAAATATGTAGCCAATTCAATTCTATTGGCTTTTCTAGTTGCGCTCACATCTTTTCAAACGGAGTTTCATCACCAGGTAGGGTGAATTTGTACCAAATGTCTCTATCCAAAATTTCTCCAAATTCTTTGAGGTTGCTCTTGGACTGTGCTGGTAACGGTCCACGCATGTTGAAACGTAACTTGCCATTTTTAGTAGGTGATACAGCAAACAAATGCTTGCTGTTTAGTGACTGGTTCGTCTTTTTAATCAGCGAGGCTCTCAGAGTTTCTTTGACATCAGACCGTTATCCTTGCGCTTGTTTCTGCTATTCGAACACCCTCTTGAGAGTAGGAGCTCAAGCATGTAGCATGCCATTTGCGGTGTACGTACCCTTTGGCCTTATTCAGTTCCCGGGAAACTGACTAGTTGGACTTTGTCTGTTCAGAGACGACGCTGCTCAGTTGTAGGGACTAGCGGTCTGCGAAGCAGAACAACGATTTTTGCTTCTTTTTCTGGAAAAAGAAGAATACTGTTAGACAAATTGGTTCACCATTCTCTTAAGTTGTCTGAATCCTAATGTGTTCTTCTATACAAGTTGTTTTTTCCCTTCGGGAGGGACAAGTTTGTATTCAACCATATTTTCAGGCTTCAACGAATAGAAACATTAAACCCTTAACTATACATAGCGCCCTGAATCCCGGCTCTGGGAGGGTTTAACGAATAAAACCATTGAACCCATAACTTAGAGCGAAGCGAGCCCGGGGGTCTGGAGGACTGCCCACAGAAAACAACTTCTGGTTGGGATTTACAAGGGTCAAGTGTGATGGGGAAGCAGTTCTACGTGACATATAGTATAGCAACCATAGCTCATATACAGCATAACTACGTTGGATCATTGCTGACAAAGCGGCGCTATATTGTATGGTGATTACGTAATCGAAGGGTGGCGAAGTGGCGTATAAATAGAGGTAGCTTTTCCAACACGTACTTTTCCTAGTGCATTTCCCCAGAAACATTGGCCAAATCGTTGCACTCATTCACCAGAGCTGTTCTCAGATATTGTTCCACGTGAATGACTTACAATATATGGCCTTGATATTATGCTTAATGGACCCGGTCGATATCTGGGGGCACGCCCCCAGACCCCCAGGGCTCGCTTCGCTCGATGCTATGGACAGTGTTCTATTTTCTGTACTTGTTGCAGCCTCACAGAGCTATACAAACATAACCCAGTAGTGGTTTTCTGGGGCACGCCCCCAGACCCCTGGGCTCGCTTCGCTCGATACTATGGGCAGTGTTCTATTCTTTCTACTTTAAGCCAAACCTAACCCAGGCCCCCCTTGCTCGCTTCGCTCAATACTATGGACACTGTTCTATTCTTTCTACTTGTTGAAGCCTCGCAGAGATCTAAAACCTAATCCAGTAGTGGTTTTCTGGGGGCACGCCCCCAGACCCCCTGAGCTCGCTTCGCTCGAAGCTATGGGTAGTGCTCGTTGAAGCCTCGCAGAGCCACGGGGGTGCAGGGGGCTGGCCCCCTGCAAATCCTAACCTCGGCGAAGCCGACCCAGGGGGTCTGGGGGCATGCCCCCAGAAGGGGTCCCGGGGGGTTGGGGGGGTTGATCGGAGGGAGCGGGCCGTTGTCGGCTAACGGCGGCGGGAATGAGACAGACCGGAGGCCGATACCGGAGAGCGGGGGGAGAGTGTGTGAGTGGGAGTTAATATTTTACCGACGGGAGTGGAATTTGGAATCACCAAATGACGGAGCCGCCGAAGAAGAAGCAGTTGAGCACCCTTGGGGGGTTTATAGCTGGCGGAGTTGCGGCCTGCGGGGCCGTTACTGTGACGAACCCGATCGAGCTGGTCAAGACGCGGATGCAGCTGCAGGGCGAGCTGGCGGCCAAGGGCCAGGCGAAGAAGGTGTACACGGGCCTGTTTCAAGGTCTGGGCACCATTTTCAAGCACGAGGGCGTCCGGGGCGTCCAGAGGGGTCTGATAGCGGCGTATGTGTACCAGATCGGGCTGAATGGGTGTCGGCTGGGGTTCTACGAGCCCGTGCGAGAGGGCGTGAACATGCTTTTTGGATACGACGTGAAAAGCCAGCAGGTGTCCATCAACGTGTTTGCCGGCGCCAGCAGCGGCATCATGGGTGCAGTCATGGGCTCGCCGTTCTATCTGGTCAAGACGCGGATGCAGTCCTATTCGCCCGTTTTCAAGGTCGGCGCACAGACGCATTATAGAAACATCTTCCACGGCCTGTCGACGATTTTCAGAACCGAGGGGTTCAAGGGACTTTACCGAGGTGTCGATGCGGCCATTTTAAGAACCGGCGCTGGCTCCAGTGTGCAGCTTCCTATCTACAACTGGGCCAAGGGACTGGTGGCCAAATACGACCTGGTGGACGACGGCCCGGGTCGACATCTAATTGCATCCGCTGCCAGCGGCCTGGGGGTGTGCGTGGTCATGAACCCTTGGGACGTGCTCATGACCCGCATGTACAACCAGAAAGGCAACATGTACAAAAACCCCATCGACTGTCTCGTCAAGACGGTCAGCATCGAGGGCCCCATGGCCCTCTACAAGGGCTTCGTCCCCCATCTCATGCGAATCGGCCCCCACACAATCCTCACCCTCATGTTCATGGAACAGACAATGCACCTTATGAAAAAGTTCGAAGGCGTCCTATAGACCTCTCATAGACAATTCATTAATCTGCAAACCTCCCCTGAAACTACGCACTGCTAAGGGTAGTTTCCTGGGGGCACGCCCCCAGACCCCGAGGGTCGGCTTCGCCGATTTTGGGGCAAATCAAGTTTCGATTAGTAAAACTAACGCTTTTGCTTCTTTTCTGGAAAAGAAGAATTCTATTAATAGTTGCTGAAGAATGACCCTTTCGCTTTTTTACTACCAGAGTAGTTTTCCTGGGGGCACGCCCCCAGACCCCCAGGGTCGGCTTCGCCGATTTTTGGGTCGAACAATTTGTTAATAGGAAAGCTAACGCTTTTGCTTCTTTCCTGGAAGAGAGGGATACTATTAATGGTTGCTGAAGAATAGCCCTTTTCGGTTCCTTTTACTCCAGGATGGTTTTCATGGAGCACGCCCCCAGACCCCCCGGAGCCGGCTTCGTCGATTTTGAGTCAAACCTATTTTGTTACTACAAAGATAACGCTTTTGCTTCTTTTCTGGAAAGAAGAATACTATTAATAATTGCTGAAGAGTGGCCCTTTCGCTTTTTTACTACCAGAGTAGTTTTCCTGGGGCACGCCCCCAGACCCCCGGGGTCGGCTTCGCCGATTTTTGGGTCGAACCAGTTTTGTTACTAGCAAAGCTAATGCTTTTGCTTTTCTCCTGGAAAAGAAGTATGTGTTACTTAATAATAAGCCTTTTCATTGCTTTTTACTACCAGGATAGTATTCCTGGGAGCACCCCAGGGTCGCGTTTTCCCATTTTTGGAGCAAACCTATTTTGCTACGAGCAAAGCTAACGCTTTTTGCTTCTTTTCTGGAAAAGAAGAATATTATTAGGCAGAATATGTTCCAGGGTTAAGGTCAAACATTATGTGTAGCAGAACTAATGCCCTTACTTATTCCCTGGAAAAGCTAGAAGGATAGCTTTCATAATTGAAACTTAATCACCTTAGTTTTGACAACAATCATTTCGGTTCAAGTATACATACAGGCATATAAAATAAAACGTAAAGCAAGTACAGTCACTCGAATAAACTCCAACAAAAAAGAAACGCAAGTACGGTCATACCTACAAGGCAACACTTTCTCTCGTTCGATCGGATACAGTTAAGCTTGTGAGGGTCACAGCTAGTAGCGCTATAGGAGACTGAGCGCGAACAGGTGATACTGTACTTGGCTACACCAGACAAACGTACAGACATGGTTTCGTCGAATTGTCCTGGCAACAGCATCAGGCTGGCCTCTGACAATTTTTGTATCCTACTGCCTTCTCAGCCGCACAAACCGCGCGCATGTATGCAAGCGCGCACGATCGCGACTTTGATCATGCATTGGCGGCGCTAATTAATATTAACGCGCGCGTACGCGTACCCGCGCTAGCTGATATTTCGATCGATATTAATATATATATATTAAAAAATATTAGATGACAGCGCTAGGATTTATGACGATCGAGCACTAGAATTATAATATCGATCTTTCAAGCGCTATATATATACATGCATATTGCATTGCAATTGTGAATAGCGCTAGGTTTATGTCGCGCATATCAGTACATGCAAATTTAATGCATAGAGCTATATATAGCTAGTACATATGGTCACTTAATCCACCGGTTTCTTTTCGAATAATTAATATCTGGATCAATACCGGATCGGATAGTATATCAAGAACAATTCCGTGAAAGGATTGGTTCTGAAACACCTGAAACAGGGATTTAAGCTGTACATGTTCCATCCAGTATCATATTACGGGGACGAGGACATCTCAAAGACATTGAGCTGCAAAACGAACCGAGAACTGCAAACCATGCTAATTCTCATTTAACAAGATTTAAGCACTCAAACACAATGTTTTGAATACGTTTAAATGGAATTAGACAAACCAAACCTCTGGCCCGTTTCCTGGACCACGCCTCCAGCCCCTTTGATTCGGAATTCCAGGTTTTATCTTTCGTTAAAGCCTTGCAGGCCTCCTTGTCGGGAAGAGAACAGACACCTCACCAGAGATTTTGTATCTAGGGGCAACGATTGAACCTTAGCCAGTAATACTGCATGTATCGATATTAACTGAACTAGCCGGATGAAAACATGGAGTATTGTAGCAATGTTTTGGAAGGATTTTTATTCTGCCAAGCAAAGATGCAGTACTTGGTTAGCGTCCGGATCCTGACCAGAATCAGGTATAAAAGGGCATCATTAGCCCCTAAATTGTTTACAAATCAACAACACTCCTCAGTATTACAACAATGAAGTTTGACAAGATCGCCCTCCTTTTCTGCGCCGTCGTCGCCGCCGTGGCCGTTCCCGAAGAAAACAAGGAACACGATGCCGAGCTCTCTCAAGCGGAAGCCATAATTGAGAAACGTGGATTCGGCTGCCCAACTGATGAAAAGTGCCACTCTCACTGCGTCGGCATCGATATGAGAGCCGGCTATTGTAGCGGCCCATTCAGCTTGAGATGCGTCTGCACAAAGTAAACCACCTCAACCATCCGTCCACGAACCTAGCGCTAGTTTCTTTTATATTTAGGACATTCCTTATCGCTCATTATTTTAAATACATGCAAATTACAAAAGGAAACCATTGGCCCCTAGCTACAGTTTAACACTCTACCTATCATCTCAAGCGAAACGAGTCTCTGGGAGCCTGGGCATGTCCCTAGGTAACTACATCTGGTTAGGATTGCAGGGGGCCAGCCCCTGCACCCCCTGGCTCTGCGAGGCTGCAACGAATAAGAAGAAAAACCACTACCCATAACCTCGAGCGAAGCGAGCCCAGGGGGTCTGGGGGCATGCCCCCAGAAAACAACAACTGGGGTAGCTTTGCAGGGGGCATCCCCGTGGCTCTGCGAAGCTTCATCGAAAAGAAAGAATACCTGTTACCACAATTTCGAGCGAAGCGAGGCACCAGGATGTCTGGGGGAATGCCCCAGAAAACGGAGTTCTGGGTTAGGTCAGTAAAAGTAAACCTTTTGAAACATAACCATTCGTCAAGGTTTCAGAAACTACTCTACTAGACAGGAAGAAAAAGAAGCAAGAAGCTATAATTTTGCTTCACAAAAGATCACTCCTTATCCAACACACTGGGGGTTTGAGGGAATACTCCAAACACTCCGTCGATCGCAGTACTCTTCTTTTTCCAGAAAAAGAAGCAAAAGCGTTATAACTCGGCGAAGCCGACTCTGGGGGTTTGGGGGCGTGCCCCCAAAGGCTCGTCCTGCGTAGTAAAAGAAGCAAAAGAGTCAGTTTAGGGACGAGTCAGCACAGCATCCCATCAAGGAAACAAGTTAATATTCAGTACTTCCAGCCATAGGTAGCTGCTAGACGTTTATCCAAGTGTTGTTTAGCGGTTAAGAGGTCGCTATTGTTCGCACCGCGACCTTTGACGGCAGATACGATTGGACTTGGGACAGGCTCCAGCAACGTCGTGTTTTCTGGGTGACAGAAGTAGACGATTGAGTATCGGTCCTGACCCGTCTGTTGGACACGCGGAGGGAACTTGACCCGGTGAATCGCCGACTTGAGGACGCCTGCAGTCCAGAAGGAGAGCAGATCGGCAATGTTCACGATCAATGGAGGACAGGACTGGGAGTCCTTTGCAGGGAGGAAGGGCACTGGGGTCCATTTCTTGGTCACCGGTGAAAGAATTTCCAACCCATCTTGATCCTTCTTTTGGAACAACAGCGTTAAGGTCCCATAATCAGTATGGGCCCCGGCGCGGATGACTTCCTGAGGATCGGTCTTCTTCTGGCCAGGATAGTACAGGAATCTGAGAATGGATTCTGATTTGGCATCCGGCCGATGTCTGTCGGCAAACCAATCCGGGTCGTTTTCAATCTTCAGTCCCATGCCTAGGAGCTTGAGCAGACGGATGCTCAATTGATGACACTTCGACTGAAGGGCCTGTACCTGGTCAATGTTCTGTTGGAAAAAGTCCGGCACTTTGTGGGGTAGCTCGCCGTTCTGGAACTGCCCGAAATTAAAGGCCTCCTTCGGATCGCCCTTCACGTGACTATCCGGATCCAGATTCTCCACGTTCATCGCGGAATAGCCGTAATTGGACTCATCTATGGGTACCTGGTTCTTCTGTTCTACAGGCAGTTCAAAAAACCGCTTGGATAGATCAAAGGCCTCGTCCACGTCCTTTTGAGTGAACGCAGATCCCTCAATAAACACAAATCCAAGCGTCGATGCCGCTTCAACTAACCGATCGGCTGTCGCCTGGTTGATCTCGCTTACATCCACAACCGCAACAGGGTTCTCTGTATCGGCCATGGCTTTTATTTGGGTTTAGATTTTGTCTGTGCCAATCATCAGCCCTTTATATAATACGGGTCGGAACACCCCGATATCTACTTGACCGACGGACAGCCGTAGGCTTATCAACCAATTGTGGGGTATGCGGAGATACATGCGGTGGTCTTCCCCACAAGCTTGCTTTGGTTGCATCGATTACACTTAAAACGTCGTATATTCTATCTTGGTTGCCATGGCAACACGAGGGTCATGTTTTCTGGGGGCACGCCCCCAGACCCCCAGGGTCGGCTGGCGCCGATTTTGGGCCCGATTCAACCTAACTGCGAATAGCAGTACACATACAACAGTTTTACCAACCAGCTTAGGTTTGAAGCCATCGACCTCTACCATAAGCTAGAGATATGTGTGACCAATTAAAGGGCAAGTTCTCTTTCACAGAAGGGGTCAGTTCGGAATCGTAGAATTCATGCAGCCCAAGAGACTTGCTGACCCTCTGCACCCCCTGGCTCTGCGAGGCTTCAACGAATAGGAAGAACAAACCACTTCTCATAACTTCGAGCGAGGCGAGCCACGGGGGTCTGGGGGCCTCCAGAAAGCAACAGCAACACTTGGGTTAGGTTTTTACAGGGGCCAGCCCCCTGACCCCCGTGGCTCTGAGAGGCTTCAACGAATAGGAAGAACAAACCACTTCCCATAACCTCGAGCGAAGCACGCCTCAGAAAACACACTTACGGGGTAGTTTTGCAGGGCCAGCCTCTGCATCCCCCTGGCTCTGCGAGGTTTCAACGAATAGGAAGAACAAACCACTTCGCAACACCTCGAGCGAAGCGAGCCACGGGGGTTTGGGGGCGTGCCCCCAACCCCCCCCACATCCTTCCGATGAGGCCGATAGGTTTGACAGTGAAGCAGGAAAAATCAATTCACGAACCTAAGCCGAGGTGTTGAACACATCGCTGATAATAGCCGCGAGATGCTGATCCCCCACGCAGGACCATTTGGGTATATATAATCGTGGGATTGGGGATGGGGGCAAGAGCTGTGTGGAGGAATGAAAGTTAGTACTGTGTTTAAGGCGTTCTCACGGGCTGAGGACAGGCCCACACCTAAGGAGGTGTACAATTATCGCGTGTATTGTTCGGCGTTGATTATAGCTTTTGGTGGAGCTATGATTGGGTATGATAATGGGTTTGTTGGAGGATCATTAGCTCTTCCGTCGTTTCTGAGGGAGTTTGGACTGGATACTATAAGTAAGTCAGATGCCAATTTCATTACTGCAAATATTGCGTCCACTTTCCAGGCGGGGTGTTTTTGGGGTGCGTTGTTGGTTTATCCGTTGGGCCATTATTACGGGCATAAGATTGGCATAATGATTTCGTCATTTGTCTTTTTGATTGGCTCTGTCATGTGTTGTGTAGCTAATAGCTCTACTGGGCTTGGTGTTATGTATGCGGGACGCATTTTTGTTGGATTAGGAGTGGGTGCCTGTTCGAATTTAGGGCCGGTTTACATTTCGGAAATTGCACCCCCGCCAATTCGTGGCCAGCTTTTGGCATTTTATGATATTTTTTGGCAAGCTGGTGGACTTGTGGGGTTTTGGATCAACTATGGAGTGTCGCAGACTTTGGAGGAATCGAGGAAACAGTGGCTAATTCCATTTGCCGTGCAATTTATTCCTGGAGGAATGTTGTTTATTGGTGCCTTCTTTCTTCGGGATTCCCCACGATGGTTAATGGCGGAGAAAAACAACCCCACCAAGGCGTTGGAGAACCTTCGTTGGTTTCGAAAGATTGACGAATCCAACGAGTACTTTAAATTTGAAGTTGCGCAGATTGAGGAGGGTGTTGAATTGCGTGCGGGTACAATTGGAATGGGCGTGTTGGCGCCAATCAAGGCGATTCTGAAATCAAAGTCACTTCTCCTCCGTCTTGGTTTCAGTACTTCTCTGTTCATTTGGCAAAATGCCTCAGGAATCAATGCCGTGAACTATTATTCCCCAACTATCTTTAAATCACTGGGAATTGATGGAACCGATGCTTCGCTGCTGTCTACCGGGCTCTTTGGCGTCCTTAAGACCGCTTCAGTCATCATTTGGATGCTTTTCTTAATCGAAACCTCCGGCCGACGATTGACACTATTAATAGGCTCGACTGGCGTCTCATTCTGCATGTTCTACCTCGCCATATACTCCCTAGTTGCAAAGCCCACATCGCACCCATCTCCACAAGGTTCCGGTGCGAGCGACCTCCCACGAAGTGGTCAAGCAGCCATGGCCTTTTTCTATATCTGGACCATTTTCTACTCCGCATCATGGAACTGGACGCCTTGGATCATCAATACAGAAATCTTTGACAACAACGTTCGAAGCTTCGTCCAATCCATCAACGCAGCATCGAACTGGTTCTGGAGCTTTATTATGGCCCGTTTCACACCTCAAATGTTTGACAAAATGGGCGAAGGCGGCTACGGTGTATACTTCCTCTTTGCCTCACTCTCTGCAGTGGGGTTCTTTTTTGTCTTCTTCCTCGTCCCAGAAACTAAAGGAATCCCCCTCGAAATGGTCGACACACTCTTCACCAAAGACGTCCCCGCTTGGAAAGCCCACAAACATACTCTCCATCAAATCGAAAACCTTCGAAACGAATTCCAACAGGAACAAAAGGTAAACGATACTACCGTTGATTGAGCTTCTGGGGGCATGCCCCCAGACCCCCTGGGCCCGCTTCGCGGATTACGGGTAAATAAACTTTAATTTATCTCTTGTACCTGGTACCCTTTTTTTCATCAACTCGAGCGAAGCGAGACCAGGAAGTCTGGGGAGTGCCCTCAGAATACCACTTATGAGTTAGGATTTTCAGGGGGATGATTTGGCCTGCGAACCGGACCTTGGGGGTTTGGGGCAAGTTATTGAGCTGGAATATGGTGTATTTGTAATATCGTACTCAACCTCCGCGAAGCGGACCCAGGGGGTTTGGGGGCGTGCCCCCAAAAGCCAGCTATACGATTTACAGAATCAAGCGGCGAGCACTTGGTACCAATTTCCACCGCTTTCGAGAATCTCGAGGATGTTTTTAGGCTGGGAAACAGTGGCGTTGGAGTTTCGGATGCGACGTAGGCGTTTTTGGATGCTTGAGGCCACGCGTTCGGCACCTGATCTGGCACCTTCGAGGTTGGCGGAGGCAGGGCCGGTGCGCAGACAGGCCAGGCGGCCTACAAAGTAGAGGGGCACCTCATCGCACCATTCGAGGTCGTCTGTGAGGCAGGGGATGCCGTCGATTGTTTCTACAGGATGGGATTTGATAATGTCTTGCATGAAGTCGATGCGTTCAACATCCGGCGTAGACCCGGTGGCATAATAGATGTAGTCGATTGGTTCCGGGAGGGTGTATTCGTTGTTGATTTTGACAGTGTTCCAGCGGGTGCCGTCCCAGTCGCTTGCGGATGCGGTTGAATGTTTTAAAATGGACAGCTTTCCAGTCTTTTCGTGCTTGTGAAGGAGATGCTGGTATTCAGGATTCACTGAACCTCCGTTGCGTGCTTGTTTGATCATTTCCCAACGCTCATCGTCAGACTCTAGCTGCCAGAACACGGACTTGAGGTAGTTTTTGTACTTGGTCACCCATTCTAGGTCAAAGTCAAAGTGCTTAACCTTGATATCCCCCCGGGTGACAAAGTAGACCTTATCGGCCTTTTTCGACTCGACTAGTCTGTGGCACAACTGGGCAGACGTAAGCCCTCCACCCACGACCACCACTGCCTTTTTCTTTTCCTCTGGTGGGAACTTGACCTGGCCGGAGAAGAGGTGCGAGGTGTGACAGGACCCCTTGGGGAACTGGGAAAAGTCGTAGTTTATTTCGCCGATGGGGCCACATGCAATCACAGTGACTCTGCTGGTGTATACTCCCTTGTCTGTGGTCACGGTGAAAATGTCCTCAATTTCGTCGTATTCAATGTTTTTGCACACTTCCTGCGAAACGACGTCCCGAAGCCCGTACCGGTCTACAATGTCGTTACAGTAATCGTGAAACAGTTGCGTAGAGGGCCGATAGTAGTCCTTTTCGTCTCTCGCATCGACCTCTATAGGCTTTTGCCGCCGTTTGCGCTTCTGTTGGTGCTTAGAGAGCTCCTTTCCAACCACGTTGGTGATCTCCTTCAACTCCTTCTGCCGCCCATTGCTGTATGCATACGCAATCATGCCGTCCAGATCAAACGGGTCCGGATGAAAGAACATGGGCGATCGTAAGTAGGGTATCTGACAAGTTTCGAACTGGTTGTCCCATTGACCTAACCAACTGGAGGAAACGGCATCAATCACCTTTATCGACACTTTTCCAGAAATGTCGTTAACAGCAGCCGGCTTGTTCTTCAACAAATTGATCTCCTTGTTCCTCAACCAATGGAACCGTTGATGCTCTCCCTCTGAAAAAAGCGCACTCGGAGTCCTTTCCCGAAGCCGTGTCGCGGTCGCCAACCCACACGGTCCTCCCCCTACAATCAAGACATCATAAGCACTCATTCCAGCAAGCTTGCCATCCCAATTGATCTTCTCCTGTGTATTTATACTCACAGCCATTTGCTTAATCATCCAAAATACCTTGCCGGCCACAACCACCTTGGTGGTAGTTCCACCCCCTGGCGATCATACATAACCCATTATCTTCTAATTAGTCTCATTGGACAAGAATAGTCTAATTTTAGAAAATAGTTGTCTTATTTAACTGTAGTTGTGCTCACAGAGTTCCTAGGTTCACTTCATGCAGCGATAGACAATGTTTCCGCTGTTTCTTGGTGTTGGCCCTCACTTGAGGCTCGGTGTGGGGTAAATCCAACACCAAAAAACATCGCCACTGTAGAACCCCAGTGTCTGCTTTTGGATAGATGTATATCAGGGTTCATTCCATACTAATATGTGTAGAACTTTCGACTGAACGTTTTTTAAGGCTTTTCTGGGGGCAGGCCCCCAGACCCCCTGGGTCGGCTTCGCCGAGGTTTGGGACAATCCCATGTTGGACGAATCACGCGGTTCAACAGGTACTGGGCCATCTTTCGTACCCCTTTTTTTTTTTTTTTTTCCTTAATGTGTAACCTCTTTGACCACATAACTGCCTGAGATACTCACTAGTGACGAGGGAACAAAGTCAATGAAAATAAAACAGAGATAACGTACTAAACCTTGAAGGAGGAGCGTATTCAAGGAGGTCTACTGGAACCCTAGCTCACCAATTATTTCCTGGGCTGCCCTAGACCCTTGGTGACTCTAGAAATGAAAATTTCGTTCCTACACTCTACCGTTTTAAAATTGGCTTTCTATCGTTATTGCAAACGAACACAGTTGGATGTTCCAGAAGACAGTTGGGACCCATATCTCGACGAAGCCGATCCAGAAGGTTTGGGAGCGTCCCCTAAAGCAGCAGATAAAATAGCAAACTTGACCTACTGAGTTGACTTTTCTCTTGAAGGAAAGCCCTCAGACCCCCTAAACTCGCTTCGCTAGGGCATGGGTAAGAACTCGTTTTTACGACTTACCATTTTAAGCGTTAGGGTTACTGAAAAGAATACGTCTGGGAGTTCCGCTTGCCGAAAAGAACTGGTACCAATTCTCGGCGAACCTGACCTAGAGTGTTCGGGGTGTGGCCTAAAAACAGAGAGCTTGACTACTGACTCCCCTTTCTCCCAAACCCCCACGGCTCGCTTCGCGAGGTTATAAGTAAAACTCGTTTCTACAAAGTACCAGTTTTCATTGAATTGTTTCAGATTGGAAGGGGAAGCACGTCTGAGCGTTACTCTTTGCAAAACACGGTTCTTTCCTATATTTCGGCAGAGCCGACGCAGGGTGTTTTGAGGGTTACGCCCCTCTTCAAGAAACACAAAACACTATTGAGGTCCGCCGAGGCAGCTACCAAGAGCGTGGATTAGCCATCCATAGAATAATCAGAGACCATTCTAGTACAGAAAATTCTTGCGCAGTGCATTAGTAATCGGCATTTCAATACCGATCGTCATCAGACACACTGAAATCGATCTGAGACAAAACCAAGACATGCATCCACCGGTCCGTTAAATTGGATCGATCCAGAACCTAATCTAATGCACAGAAATAATATAACCCGCCGATCGCGCAAAATACGCCTCCCAAAGCAACCCATTCCATACTTGCTGAACAAAGAAAATTCCAAAACCCATTCAAATCAACACAAACGCCGCCCGTAATCCCGCATGAAACCCACTTAACGCTCAACCGCAGCAAGTGTCTCACATCCTCCTACCGTACCGTTGATTTAAACTTATACACACTGAAACTTGCTATCAGCCGATCCTCACAAAAAAGAAAAAAAAAAAAAAAAAGCCAATATAGTTC